>CAEFZX010021512.1:0-43582 GCA_903066825.1 Alfaro cultratus
AATCTAATTAAAGCCCCCTTTTCTTGCTGTTATTGGGTTTAAAAAAAGTGGGCAGTAATTCCAAAAGTTTTTTTTTTTTGTTGTTTTTTGTTTAATTTCCTTTTTTTTTTTTTTTTTTTTTTTTTTTTTTTTTGCTCATTTCAATTTAATTTGTTCCAGACTTTTTGATAATTAAAAGTGCAGTATTTTACTAATTTAAACGGCACGAACTCCATCTAAAAGTGCAGTTAGGGTGAGTTTTTGTGAAGTAAATTAAAATAGTAACTTTCTAAAACTTTTCCACTTCTCATAGTTGTGTTCTCGTACAACTCAACTAAAAGCGACAAAATCTGTTTAAAAAAAATTATTTGATAGCATAGATGTGCGTCCACTTAAGCTAATACACTTTTGAAGCACTTTTTGATTTTATTTTATCTCTCAACCTTCCTGAGTTCACACCTGCCTTCGGTGTATAGTGCATCTGGTTAATCTGAAATGAGGTTCTGTACTGTCTTGTATCCTTTTGTTAAGCCCATAGTGTGCAGACAGGTTAGGTAAGCTTAAAGGAGCTCATTGTTCAAAAGTATCTGCTGTGCAGCAGATAAATAAAAACCCGCTCACATCAACTGGAAACTGTTTTTTAACCAGGAGCACCAGAAACATCTTGTAAGTGTTGGCTGTGTGTCACACTTGACAGCAATCACCTCTGCTTTCCATATGTCTGGACTAAGAGCATTACAGGCTTACTTGGCTAAAACCATCCAAAACAATGTGGATTAATATGTTATGGTCAGACACCAAAACTTAAACCTTTCGTCCCTTATGTTTTGTCTCTGGAACAACACAAACAAACGTACTAATGGGGCAACTTTTCCTCAAATGAATAGAATTTAGTTTTGATTCTAAGCATTCAGGTATCTACTTAGAAGTTGAAAACTGAGATGATAGCACTTTTTAAGCGCTTCTATTTAGTCCAGCTACACATCTATTCAACACCAGAATGACCTCACCAGAAGAAAAGGGTTAATGACCCGACAAGGATCCAGATCTGAATTTGACACAAAATCTAAGGAGTCCTGTGAAGAGGCTGCGGCAAGAGATAACTGCAGAGTCTGATAGATTTAGGGGATGCTTGTAGGGCATAGTGGGGAAATATTGCCAAGTGAGGATGTGGCCTGCAGATAGATTCCTATTAATGTTTTAGATTAAGGGTGTGCACACTTGTATAACCAGATTGTTCCTGCTTTTTATGTATTTTTCTCACTAACAGATTTATTTGTTTAGTGGTGCTGGTAAGAAGTTTTCAAATACATATTGTTTGAGTGAAAACATCATCCTGTTACATTCTCCTACAATTTTTATTTAACTTTTCCTCATTTCTACAGTTACAAAGTTAAAGGAATATGCATTTGGTGAAAATGTGTCGTTTTTGCCACTTGTAGGTTTATAACGTTCCCACAATCACTCTGATCAAACACGCGGCAGACATAAAGCCTGATGAAGACGAGGACGAAGTCTACAGTGTTCCCACTCTTCCAGGTGTCCCTCTGGTGCTGGGTGAGTCCACCAGCAGCCTCCCCACTGAGGACATCGCACACGTTGGACAGGTCTGTTTTGTCCTGGGACCCGACAAACGAGCCAGCGGCGGAGATCAGAAACAAGACTCCTCTGAGGTTGACTGTGGGATCTACGACATGCCCTCCCTGACCATTGAAGTGCTTCCCCATTCGTGTTCTTCGTCCTCCTCCGCCTCCACTCGTCGCCACTCTGTTTCCAGCAATGGCTCCGGCGACGTTCAATGGAAAGCTTCTCTGTCGAACCTTGTCTACTCGCTGCTGGGCACCGCCTCGTCCCTGTCCTCGCGGGACCTGGCTACATCTCTGGCTGAGATCCTGTCCACCTGGAAGGCCAGCCACACAGGTGACCCTCCGCCGCCTCTCCAGCAAGCCTGGGTTCGCCTTTCGGACGTGCTTCCGGCGTTGTCTGCCGTCGGGAACGCTCCTCCAAACGAGGGGCTCTTATCGCTGGTCCAGCGCTCCCTAGAGGAGTCCGCCCTCCTCCTGCAGGCTCAAGGGCGACCACGTCTGTCTTCCCAGGAATCTCTGTCTCGCAGGCCCTTGCCAGCGCTCCCAGTGCCTGATGGGAAGTCATGCGGCGGTGGAATGGGTTCTCGTAAAGGGAGCTGGATCCAAGAACGGCCCCTACCTCCGACCCCTCAGCCTATGTTTCCTTTGCCTCCAACTCCGGCCTGCGTCACCCTAACGATGGGCCCCGTTAATGGAGAAGAGGACCCCAGCAACGAGTATGCAGGGATTGGCTTGACCCCAATCCCAGCCCCTGTACCTTCAGGAGACAGTGTTGGATATGTCAAGCTGCAGGTCAGTCTAACGGTCACTGTTTATGAGCGAAGAAGTATTCATAGTCACCCCTGACGGTTCTCTGTTCCCCATGCTAGGGTAAACCAGATCTTCCTCCGGATGTCCTCTCTGAGAACGGACAAACTTTCACCGGAGAGCAAAGGGTGAGTAATTTCCACGATGTTATTCACCTCCACATGCAGTCCTGTGGAACAAGAAAGCATACCCTGGTTCTGTTGTGGTTTTACTAATTGAAAAAATCTTTTGGTCTTCACTAAGTCATGGCAATTAGAGCAATATCGCAAATGAGTTGTTAACTGCGAACCCTCTCGAGGTCTCACTGCTGGATATTAGTCATGTATAGATCTAGACTTTGACTCATTCACTAGAAAACCTTAATTATGTTGTTTTTTCAGCCCCTCTGTTGGATATTTGCAGCTATGTTTAGTGTCAGTCCCCTGTTGCATGACCCGTTTTGGACAAACTCTCTTTGCTGGCCTCATGTTTGACTGTAATACTTTGGCATGGAGCAGAGTTTATAGGTGACTCAATGACCAGAAGGTACAAGCTCAAATCATAACCCTTCCACTAGTGTGCTTGACGTTGGGTATGGATTGTTGCTCTCTTATGCTTTTTTTAGTTTGGATAGCATGGTGTATTATGCCCAGAGATCTTGTCTTTGGTCATTTCTGTCAGAAACACATTGTTCCAGAAGGAACGTTGGAGTCATTCTGTCATATTCTTAAGAAAGAATAAGCTTTCTGCTTTCAGCAAATCTTTTTTTTTTTAACGTCAGACATCAACGTGCCAACTCCAGCCTGCGGATCCAGAGAGCATAGTACAGTCAGAGCTTGGGGTGAATCTCCTGGGAAATGCAGTCCGTGGAAGATTGATCTCAAGTGTTTTCCCCACGTGAGAAAATTTTTTCTCACTGTGGAGAAAAGGACTTTAAATGTTGTAGCTTTTTGCAGATTGATGGCCAGTAACAGGTGCTTTGGTGAAGTCACTGTTGACAACTTTCCACCTTCGCGCTGTGTTGACAAACTGCCAACGCTTCTGTTTTTATAGAGTCACTTTTAAAAAATTGATGGAAAAAGCAGAGGTGCACTTTTCTTTTCCTTGTGTTTTCTTCTACTCTGTCTTTATTTTTCCCTTGCATTTCGAAAGTGTATTTATTGTGTCTTTGTTCAGTTGAGAGTAGATTTTATTCATTTGAAAACCTGAAAGACCAAATCTTTTTTTTTTTTTATTATTATTATGTCTTGATATATAAAACTCTTAAAGCTGGAGTGCACTTTCTGTCTTTTTTCCCATGACGGTACCACGCTCCTGTTGTGTCACTCTGCCTGCTGTCACAGATGATTTATGCACAAACAGCAGCTCCACTCGGATAAGTCACTTATTCACTCTTGAGTTGACTGTGCGCTCTGTTTACTAGTAAGCACTGTGACTCATTAATCCAGCTAGCTGTAGCTGTTTGCTGCCCAATGCAGCGCGCGAAGACTCGCTTTGCTTTGCATTGGCCTTCGCAGCCATCGATTCCTGTCGAAAATATACACACGGACATTAGAAACCGTAATTAGTTACTCTGAGCTTCCAGCGTCAGACTCTGAGGTCTTGTTTTGCTGCACCAAACTGAAGTCACGTCTTCTGTGCAGCAGTCTGCATTTTTCCTGCTTCTTGCAGGGTTCCCTTGTCATCGCGGCTCAGACGAAAAACAAGAGTTCGCTTGTGAGTCTCAACAATCTGGCCTCACATAGTAAGGAGGCCGCAGGACAATAAGTGACAGAAAGCACAGTCCTTCCTTCAGCAGCGTCTCTTGTTTTTGATATACTGCGCAGAGTTGTGTGTTTCACTCCGACTTTTCAAACCGTGGAGTTGCGTCTGCGATTGCGTCTGGATGAATTTATTAGCCTATGGCAGTCACAGGGAGTCCTGTTGCAATGGATTTTTCACTGTTTTTTTTCCTGCACTTTGAGGCAGGTCCCAATAACTGTGTATGTCTTAAATAATAGTGCTTGTTGTGCTATAATTTTGAAAAATAATTGGGACTGTGTCATATAACCTTGTTTAGGCATGAGTCATTTTCTAGGCTGCTGTTCCCACACTCGAATCTGAGCTTCCTTTTCGTTATTGTTGTGTCCTCTGCTGTGGTTGTTTTAGATGTTATAATAATTTCTCTTTTTTCACACCTTGGTTGACTACATGAGCAAGAAAAGGTATGGTGTATTTTGAAGACTGAAAGTAAGAAAACAATGGTAATAGCCTTTTTTGTGGCTCAGTCTGGACTCTCATTTGGGTTGTTTCTATTTCTTCAGGGCTCTTTCCCCAAATGATGTGATCCAAAAATGTATTGAATCTGGAATGCCCTCGCAAGACATTGTCATGCCCTTAATTTATCCACATTTTGCCAAGTAAAAACCATAAACTTTTAATTTATTTGGTTAGAATTCTATGTAATAGAATAAAACAGGATGGCGCATACGTGTGAAGTGGAAGGAGTATAATACCTGATTGTAAAATTTTCACTGATTAAAATCTTATAAGTGTGGCATTTTGTTTTAATTACAAGTTTTATGGAGTGTCTCTGTTGTTTGTTTGCAGTCTAGAGACTTAAGTCTTTGCCTGTGCTAAGTTATAAAATAGCTCAACCTCAGAGAGCGCCAGAGACATTGATTTTCAAGTCCTGCCCCATTTTCTCAATTGTGTTTATGTCTGGTATTTTGCCCATACCAGCACATAAATGAGCTTTGATATAAACTTTTTCCTTAAAGGTGTTTCTGTATGTCTGGGGTTGTTGTCCTGCTCGAATGCTCTGGTTAATAATGTTGCCCCAATATCTTTAAAAAGCCTGATCCGCCATTTTTCTTTTTGTCTGAAAAGTCACTAAATATAAATCATCAAAGTATTGACCAATCTCCCAAAATTAACAAAATTGGGCCCAAATTATTGGTACACGCCTACTGATCAGTACCCTCCTTACCCAGCCTGTTGGTTTCAGTGGACGTTTGGGTTTTGGTAGGTTAGCAGTTGTGTCATACTCTCTCCATTTTCAGATACTGGACCGAACTGAGCTCTGTTAGATGCTCGGGGTTTTGTATTAGAACCTAAACCTGCTTTAAACCGATCCACAACCTGCTCATTGACCCGTCCGGTGTTCTTCATAAAACTTAGAACACATTCACACATATTTGGACTCTAGTCACTATAAAGTCACTAATGAAGGTGATTGGTTGCAGGTATATGAGTAAAAGGGACTGAACGCTGCCACCACTTTTCAGATTATTTGTGAAACTTTGAAAACCCTATGTACGATGTTTGTTCTACTTCCTAAATATATGAAAACAAGCCTTAAAATGGATTTAAGTTTGCAGAAGTAGTGAGTTGAAGTCTTCTTCTCCATGTCTCTCGTTTCCACCCTTCACCATTGCGTCTCCCCATACAGTTGACTCCCTCGCCTCCTCTGCCGGTGGCCCTCTCCCTGGAGGACTCGGAGCTTCTCTCCTTCTACTCCTCTCAGAGCTTCGCCCACCTCTCCTGCCTCGCCGACGCCATCGACGTGCTCGACAGCAGCGTGCACGGCAACCAGCCGCCGCGCATCTTCGTCGCCAGGGGGAAGAGTCTCATTGTGACCGCGCACAAGCTGGTGTTCATCGGGGACACTCTGTCCCGCCTCCTGACCTCCGCCGACCTCCGGGCCAAGGTAGGCTCCTGCTCTCCGAATCTTCCTGTTGTGAATGCTTGAACTGAATCAGAGCAAACGTCGTGTCCTTCCTTCGTTTCAGATCACCACTTCCGGAGGGAGGCTCTGCCAGGTGTTGAAGGCGGTCGTCGTGGCAACGAAGGGCGCAGCACAAAACTACCCGTCGGCGACCGCCACCCAGGAGATGATGGACCGCGTCACCGAGCTCTACCAGCAAGCCGCCGGCTTCTCCACTCTGCTGCAGCGTCTGGCTGAAATATCGTCGTGATATTTCATTTCGCTTGTACAAACGCTACACCTATATTTTAGTGTCGAAATGCCTTATTTGTCTTTACACTATTATATTTCCTTACCTTTGTCTGTGAGGGAAGCCATACCCTGAACCACTTGTTTATCCACACTGCAGCTGTTGCTCAGCTGTTTTTTTTTTTTTATTGCATTGAGTCTTTCTACAAAGAGTGTGTTTTTTTTTTTTTTTGTTTTTTGTTTTTTTATGTCTCTGTTTGTATACTGACATTTTTCCTTTGATGGCAGACACTCTTGTTTTCTTTTAAGTGTTAACTTATTGAATATTGAAATCCCTCAGAGGTTGAAGCTGCCCTTGTGGACCTGTTATTTTTGGAGCTTTGCTTTAATGCTCTTGCCACATTTCCTTTTCCTCACACACGATAGCTGTTTCTCTTCCTTCCTCTATTTATTTAGCAAGCCCCTGCTCCGAAAATAGTCCAAAAAGAAGGTCTTTTATTCCGGTTCTGGCCTTCCTTTGTACAATGATACCCTATGGGCCTTTTTTTTGTCACCGCTCTGAAAGCATGTTGACTTTTATATTTCAAAGCAAGCACTGAAAGGAAAGTTTACCTACGTCTTGACATGTGGAGCAGTAGTAGGTCCGTTTCCATTAGAGAGCAAAGGCAGTGCTCACAATTCCCACATTTACAAGACGCGTCACTCGGCACATTCTTCGGTTCACCATTATGCAGGTTATCACAGTATCTGAGAAGTCACTGAATGCCAGAGAATGACTAATGATGGTGAGAAATTACCTAATCCTGTTCTTTCCCACAGTGATGTGGAAGTATAAAGAGCCAGTTGACCGAGTTCACGTGTTACAACATGTCTCATTTGGATGTGCACTTTTGCATGGCTTCAGCTTTGTCTTTAATCTTCTTTCTTCTGAGACACCTACCAGTGATTCATATTCATACCTACTTCAGTAGATTTAAACAGCCAGGCTGAGATCCTATTTCACTTCAGGATGTGTGAAATTTTTACATCTAATAACTGACTGTTGCAATGGCCAATGTGATGTTGACCTGACTCAATGAAAACTGCAGCATAAATCACACTTAGTCATAAGACCTAAAAAACAAACAAAAAAGAACAGACATGTTATGCTTACACTAATCGTCATTCTGAGTAATGGGTTACTTTATGGAACATCACATACATGCTAGCTACTAATTTATGCAACTAAATGAAGTAAGCACAAAAGGGCTTAAACTTGGAATATAGTTTTAACTTTTTTTTTCAAGGTTATTTTAAATAGTCATTTATACAACTTGACTTTATTCTGCAATATCTGATATGAATCACAAGGGTTTTCATAGGTTTTGTTTTTCTTAAGGGCTGTGATTTTATTGTCTTGTTCACCCGCGCCACCTTGTGGTATCCTGAAGTATTGCATAAAAACTCTTTCCTAGTTTTATGTTTGAGCATTTTGATCGGTAGTTATAACCATATTGTTAACCCTTTTTATTCTGGACATTCTTGTTTGTATGATTTTGATTTGCTTAATTTTTATATATGCAAATCCTTCATCTGGAATACTTGAGCAGTGGATTGCAATGTTACAATGTCTCTTTTTTTTTTTTTTTTTACCAATATTTTACATAATACAGGTATGGCAATTTTTCTTTTCTACAGGTTTTTTCATTGATAAGAAACCATCTTTTTCGAACACTACATTTGCTTTGTCTTTTGTATTTCTGTTCAGAATACAGAAAGAGTTTTGAAACAAAAACAAACGTGTTTTCTGAGAAGAATTTATATTCAAATGTGCATTTTACTTTTTATTCAAATTCTGTTGATAAGGGTGTTATTTATTGGTTATTTCCGTAAAGCAGTATAAATCCTAATAAAGCCACCTTTTCTGAATAAACCTCGACAAATCCCACGGCTCGGGACTGCTGAGCCCTGCCACTTTATTCTTCTAACGTTCAGGACAAGCCGAGCGACTCCGGAAGCTGCCGAAGTGTGACGCCGAGCAGCAGCCGTAGCGACGTTAGTCGGAGTTCAGACGAGCGGAGGGAGCAAAATGGCGGACGAAGATATTACGCTTGATGGAAAACCTCTTCAGTCGCTCCGAGTTGCTGATTTGAAAGCTGCTCTGGAGCAAAGGAACCTACCGAAAAGCGGGCAGAAAAACACTCTCATAAAGAGACTTAAAGGGGTAAGTTTTTGCCCGTGCTTTGGGTGTCTGTGTCGAGTCCGGCTAAGTTCGGTAAGAAGGCGAGCAACGGCATCAGGGGGGTAAACGTTAGAGGCCGTAACAGTGTGTAGAAGCGGGAATGCCTATATCACCACGCACACGATATTACACGTCAACAACAGTACGTTGTAATGGCCCTAAGTGGCAGTAGGACTTAAAAACCTACCGAACAGCTTCGGACTGGATTTCCAACAGTTCGCCGAGCACCGTGTTGCACATTGTTGAACTGTGCACCTGTCAAGTCGAGGCCTAAGCTGAGAGTAGCCAACAGCCGCACAGAGTGTACAGTACATGACAGCCCCCGTCCGCGCGCATTGCATGTCTGTGTGTGTGGGGGGGCTTTACGGGAGCGCGCGTTGCGATGTAAACAGTATACATACGTCAACAATTACTACGGTATGCACTTTTTCTTTCCAGGAACGTCTCCTATGCATAACAGGACTATGTTGTTGAACCGGACTTTTAGCCAATTAGCAACCGGAAACGTAGTTTGAATAAATGCTAAAGATTATGTTCATATGCTCCTATCTCTGTTGAAAGATGCATCCTCGACAAAAAGTAACCAAATTTATGCACTTTTGACTTATTCAAAAATGTTTATTTGTTTTCGAAGTCTTGTTATTTATTTACGAAACACATTTATGATTGGCTTTGTACCAACTTTGTAGTATTTGTGCCACCTCAGCACGAATAGCATATGCCATGCAGAAATATATGAAACTCCATACTTGGGAAGCACAATCTCTTAAAATCTCTTAATTATTATTTTATAAGACGCAAAGCATGTGTCTGGTACATTTAAAACTGTCTTTGAATGGTAAATGTAGCGAAAGAAAAAATAAATACATAGACATTTGTAGGAATTTGTGCAATTCAGCACTTTTAAATACAATTTTTAAACATGAAAATGATTGACTCTTATCATTATTATTGTCATCAATAAAAGAATGACGCAAAACTTTTTTGGCCCGGAAACTGACTATGTATGGAATAAAATCTCTCTCAGTCCACTGTGAATTCAGGTCTTCCTACAGAAAGTTTGTGTGTAGGTGGATAAATTTGAATAAATTGCTTTTCCCAGAATAAACTGGTTTCTTGGCTAAATAATTACATGAGTGCTTTTTGTTGAAAATTGTGTTACGAGTGAAATATCCTTAGGAAATGTGACAAAGGCTTATTGCATCCATGAACAAGACATTATATAAGTAAATAACTTTCAAACTCATAAATAAGTTTGAGTATTTTGGTGTTTTGGGATGTTTGATACAAACTGCTGATTTTTTACAACTTTGGACCCAAATGTAGCAAACACTGTTTTTTCATGTCATACCTATGTCTTCCCGTTTGGTTTTTTCCTCCTTATTTTGCGCAACGTAGAAAAAAGTTGACATTTTTGTTTAATTTCTGAAGTTTATGGAGATCTTGCATTTTTGATTCGAATTTATATAAACTGAAATTGAATTTTCTGAAACCTGCATATCTCTGAATATGAATTGGATTAGTTGGAATGTCATTTCCTGAATAATATGTCATTGGTATATTTGTGGCACAAGCATTTATAATTGTGCTTGTCTAAGTCTTGATATGCAGTAACATCATTAGACATGTAAATATTGTTTGTGGTGTGAATATCTAGAAACTGTTAGAAATGCTGTATTGTAGGCTACAATGAACACTCAGAAAAGTCCTGAGTCTATATAATATCATAAACAACCATTCCTGTGATTTACATGGAGCCAAAACATGTTTGTTTTGGCTGCATGCATCATTCAGTGCATCATTCAGGGCGGAGTGTAGGCTGTTTGAGTTAGTGTTAACATGAAGTTGGACTCTGGCAGCAATATTTAGCTTTTATTTAGTAGTAAAAGTGTTTTTCAAATGGATTACTGCACTTCCTTAAAAAATTCAATATTTCCTTTGAAGTTAAGAACATTTTTAATAGTAAGATTGGGTGTGTTCCTTAAAGGTAATGATTATTAAGGGAATGCAATCTAAAATTGTTAGTATTTTGATGTCAAAACACATACAATGTTGCATTAGGGCAAAATTAAGATTAATAACAAATAATACACATCATCGTTTGCTTCATTTAACCTCTTAAATATCGATTCATTTCCTCCCTGTAGGCTCTGATGCTGGAAAACCTCCAGAGGTCATCGTCTTCTCACAGTGGGCTGCAGCCTAACTCTCAGGTCAGAGATTATTTTCGAGCGGTTTTAGTTTGACAACATTTCATGTCCAGATCTTGCCATTTGACCTGTTGTTCTGTGTTGTAGATAGGAGAAGAGATGTGTCAGAACAGTTTCATTAAACAGTACCTGGCCCAGCAGCAAGAGCTCCTACGTCAGAGACTTGCAAGAGAGGCCAAAAAGGAAGAGGAGGCTGATGGTACAACACTTCTATAGATATTCAAGATAACCAAACAGCCGTCCGGTACCAAGACCTAATTACTATAAACCCTGCCTTGTGTCCTGTCCCACAGAAAGCGCAACTGGACCAGAAGAAGATGAAGACCACTCGGAAGACAATGACAGCCCTTCCTTTGTCAGTAAGGTCAGTAACCTGAATAAAGAAATGAGAAAGACAAGGGATGTATATTGTTTAATTTGAATAAATGATACATTTACGGTGGTTTTATAATGTTCATTTTTTCCATCAACTTAATTCATTAAGTTAACACATTGCATATATTAATTAAACAAAATTCAATTGAAATCAAATTCAGAAGTACTATATAGGTCCCAAAGGAAAATTAAATGTAACTCATTTAATTAAGGAGTTATTGTGGCTAGTGATGGCTGTGGGCAAGAAAGATCTCCTGTAGCAGTCTGTATTGCAACACATTTGAAACAGCTTCTAACTAAAAACTATGTTTTTTTCTAATTTATTAAATATGACTGTATACCCCTTGAATATTTTTACAATTTGTCAGCCTACAAACACAAACTCAAGTCAAGCTCACTGAGATTTTATATGAAAGACCAACACAAAGTAATGTCTAAAAAAGTAAAAAGTAAAATAATACAGGGATTGCATTTTTTTCATGACATGCTTTGAATTTACTTTACTCTGACACCTCAAGTAATGTGTAGGTCAACTAGTTGTTTTAAAAAGTTAGCTGACTATCAATTTAATCTTAAAAGTAGAGAGAAGTTATAAAACAACATCCCAAACTTTGACCTCCGTTGATTTCATTATTATAAAATGGAAAGCAGACCTAACAGGACATGACCGGCCACTGAAATGGACAAGCAAGTCGAGGAGAGTATTAACCAGAGAAGCAGCTGAGAGGATATCTACCTTCTGTTGGTCTGGCACACAAAGTCTGAATACAAGAGATGGAAGTTTGTGGCTCTAATGCGACAAAATGTGAGAAAGTTCAAGATCTGCACGATACAGCAGCAGAGAAAGCAGTTTGGAGTTGTTTAAAGCAACAAATGTTTCTCTCTGCTTCATATAAAATATATGGTTTCCTGGTTTTTGATTGGACCAGAACAGATGCAGATATTGATTACATGCAAAAAGTATATTTTTATAAAAACCTTCAAAGATAAAAAGAAAATATTCATCTTCTTTGTCCAATAGCATCCAGGCACCCTGGACCAGCCCTCGGCTCCTGAGGCCGGAGGAGAAAATTTGGTGATTGGTCACCGACCTTCCGCTGCGTCCCACCACCGAGAGCCCACCGAAGCTCCAAGAGCCAGGACGCAGTGGTCCTCCTTCCAGCAGGGACACAAGGAGCCAGCGGCCGTCTCCCCTCCTCGAGCTGTTGCCTCCTTCTCGGTGCGTGTCCTGGGACAACCGGACAGCCAGGGACACCCAGCCACGGCGCCCCCCGGCCAGGAGAAGGACGACGCCTCCCTAAGCTCTCCCAGAACGGCCCAGCCTGCGCTCAATCTCAGCCGATCTGCTCGTAGTTCGGCTGACAACCATGTCCAGAACGACAGCGATGAAGACGACAACGACGATGACAGCGACGACGACGAGGACTGGGGGCCCAGTTCTGGAGGGGCGCGGAAGAGAAAGGCAGCGGTTCCCTCAAAGCAGCAGGTGGCTGCCAGTATGTCGTCATCAGCTGCGGGGAGATCCAAACGCAAGCTCCAGCCTCCTCAGCACATCCCACCTCCACAGGCCCACGACACTCCCATGCAGCTGCGCCACCCCACACCTCCTCCATCTCCGCCCCCGAACCTGTTCCCCCTGCCCGACACTCCAAAGCAAAGCCCCCCTGACGATCAGGAACGGGACGGCGTACGTGACGCAGGAATGGCGTCCTTCCCACCTCCCGCCATGCAGAGGCAGGACTCCGACTCCAGCTCCAGCTCCGGCTCCAGCAGCCCCGAACCTCCGGCGAAGCATCGCTCTGGCCCACTGTCACTGCTCATGCACAGGATGGAGTCAGAGGAAGCAACCTCATCCCCCGGGTTCTCCGGAGAAACGGCACACTCGACTGCCACATGTTCCAGCGAATCCCCCCTTCAATCAGCGGAAACCAAAACGCAACAGGAAACCAGGGAGATGGATGAAGAGAAACAGCTGAAGGAGGAGAAGGAGAGTCTTAAAGCACAGGAGCGACAAAGGGAGAAGAAACGCTTGGAGGAGAGAGAGAAGGAGAGAAAACGGCTGGAAGAGGAGAGGAAGCAGCGGCTGAAAGAGGAACAGGAAAAGGAGAAAAGACACCAGGAAGAGGAAAACGAAAAGAAACGCAGGGAGGAGGAGAAGAGACGAGAGACGAGGCTGAAAGAGGAGGAAGAAGAGAAAAAAGTGA
This sequence comes from Alfaro cultratus, assembly GCA_903066825.1. NCBI lineage: Eukaryota > Metazoa > Chordata > Actinopteri > Cyprinodontiformes > Poeciliidae > Alfaro > Alfaro cultratus. The sequence continues at coordinate 13,296 of CAEFZX010021512.1, forward strand.
AGAACGACCGGAGAGCAGCAGCTGAAGAAAAAGATTCAGGTTCCTCCTCTGATTCTGACTCCAAATCAGAGTCCTCCTCACGCTCATCATCATCCTCCTCCTCCTCGACTTCCTCCTCCAGGGATAAAATTCAACCTGCCAGTCACCTGAAGGTTGGTGCTTAATTGGTTTCAGTGTTTTCATTCTCAAGGACTCAGAGAATGAGAACGTACAGAATAATCTCTTAAGGGTTTTGATACCGATACTAAGGGTTAAATACACTGAGGGGAATTAAATGTTGTACTCTGAAATAGCCCATTAGAAATGTATTTATTTTTAGAGAAAAATACTGACACTTGATAATTCGTTTACCTATTCTGCTTACTGTTAATGTATCATATGCCTTTATGTTTAATCTTGAAAGGCTTGGCTACTGCAGCATCTTTACCTCAGCAAAAACCGTAATACAGGGGTGCCCAAAGTCAGTCCTCGAGGGCCGACTTCTTGCATGTTTTAGGTCTTTCTCTGGTTTTATCAAATGATGGCTCGTTAGAAGGCCTAAGAAGAACACTGACATGCTGAAAAGGTTGTTGGTACTACCAGGATGCTGGCCCTCGAGGACCGACTTTGGGCATCCCTGCCGTAATAAGACTGTTTCTTTCTTGGAAACATTGTATGTTGCTGGACAATTTTGTCTCAAAAATTAGAAAAGATGTAAATGGGATAAATCTCAATGAAATGCAGCCCTGATAGTAACTATCAAAAAACAAATGGTTTTGCAGATGCCACAGCTGGCACTGATATTAGTGGAGCCTCTAATGAGATGCTGTGTTTTACTAGTTTTTATCAAAATCACAGTTGCTGTATGTGCACCAATCTGAACATTGTTTTATTTTAGGTCTTAGGGAGCAAAATAAACTTTAATTTATTCTTGATGTGCATTGTTTTGTTTGCATTTGCCTTTAATTTGTCCTGCTTTCATTCATCTCACAGAAAGCAGACCAACAGCAAGAGCCTGAGGTTCATAAAAAGACCGAGTTCAGAAAAGACTCAGAGAAACCTAACCTTTCAAAAAGGTAAGTGATTATTTTAATTAACATATTAAGATGATCTAAATATAATTCTATCTATATTCAGTCAACAGGTTTATTTCAAACCAGTCTTTGAAGAGTAAATAAATCGCTTTCAAGTTAAGAGATTTAGATATTTTTTCTGCACTAACATATTGACAATACAAAGTCCATGGAGTGTATAATGGACATGTATCCAGTCTTTGGTCTGTTTAATAACAAACAATGAAAACCAGCAGATATCACATGGTGAAATGTGGCTGTCTGCAGGTGGGGTTTTGGACATTATTGGATTATCACTTCTTTGTTTATTGTGCTGTTATACATGATGTAATACATGATTTCATAGATATTACTGTAAAATTCTCAAACCTTATGAATATGGTTTACTAATATGAAAGTACCTCTGATTTAATAAGTGCAGACATTAATTTAAAAGACTAAGCAAAACCTCTGAATGCTATTAAATTTTTGAATCAGGGTTTGTGTATCTGCTGACTTTTTAAGCTGATTTAAGATGCAGGAAAAGAAAGAAGTTTCTGATCATTTTTGATACAAGTAATATTCATATATTAGCTGATATGAAAGCAAACTAAAGCTCAAACATGAAATGTCCTGAAGTGCACATTATTTTCAAGATTATGAATGAAGAAGCAGCCTTCTGAGTCATGAGATTATTAGAAATTGAGGTCATAAGATTTTTAGACAGTTCTGAACTTGGAAAGTTTTTGTAAACATATTTGGCACATTCCAAACCTTAACCCTATCTCATTTTTTGGGGCAAAGTGGGGTTAAGGCATCCTGTTTGACAAGCTTCTTTAATTCTGAATTTCTGGATCATTCACATAAAATGGCTCTTAAGCTTACAGGAACAACCAATGTTGTCTCTACACACAACATAATTGGTTTGTTAAAAACAGCCTTTCACTTTGAAACAAACTGCACGCATTTAGATCAAAGACACTTTCAAAGATTACAAGAATGTCCTTGGATATAAAGTATCAAGAAATCAAAGGTGGCGTAAAAGCAGCACAGCATGGCACATTAAAAGCCTCAGTTTTTATTGAGCTGTTTCTTGTGGTTTAAGCTGCTGGGAAATATTAAGTTGAAATAAATTCCCAAGTGTTTTACATTGCTGCATGGTCTTTATATTATTGAGTTTGTGAAGACATAGTGAACAGTAGGTGTCATTAGACCAGCAAAAGCCTGAGACTGGATCTGGGAGAAGAACGAGGCTTCGGTTGATTTGCAGTCATGTGTTTTGTGACTGAGCATCACTGTTTAGATTTAGGTGATAGAACAAACAAGAAATTAATTAATAAATGAAATAATTGATTTATAAAATAGCAATTGTAAAAACGAACAAGCCTTTAGCATTAATGATAATTACAAAAATGTAAGGACAAAATTGGTGGTTTAAAACAAAGGAGTCTGCAATCTGAACTGGTAGATGTTAAGCTGATGGAGCAGCTTTAATAAGTGATGAAATATATTTAGAGCCTTACTTATCCTTGAATGCCTGGTGGAGTTGAAAATCTCTTGACTTCTATTTATTTTCTTTGAAATGTACTAAAGAAACTGTTACTTTGTGCTTTTTTTAACTAAGTAAAAAAAGGACAGATGTGGAGAATTAACCCAGATAAGGGAATCATACTTATAAGACAGAATATTGTCACTTTTTCTTCCAGTTGTTGTCAGACAGCATGACCAGAAACTGATTCAGACAAATGCTTACAAAATTTCACAAAACATATTTCATCAATCCAAAACTATGTTGTTGTTTTTTTAGTCCATTTTATACCACCTGCTAACAATAAAAAAACACATTTGAAAAGATTGTTGAGATTTTTGTTTGTCACATGTCCAAAAACTAAGCCTGGGAAGATAACTGGTGCATGATAAATCTTTTTAATATTTAATTACTTAAAAATAACGAAGCTGTATTATAAAACAAACCCACGTCTGGGCTGTTCAGCATCATTATAGCACCATCAAAACGGTGCCCTTATTTTCTCCTTCGAATAATAATTATGGTCCTACCTAATAGTTTTCAGCCATTACTCGTATGTTAAAGACGTGCGCCACGTTAAAGCGTCATGCTAAGCTTTTATTTTGGAACTCCCAGACCGGAACTCGGTCCCGCGTTCTGTAAGGCTTTCTCGTCCTTAGCCAACATGGCCATCGTGCATGCACCGCATCCCTGATACCGACGCAGTGTTCGGCTTTTGAGAAGCAGAAACGCTCGCGTCAGATTCTGCGTTTTATTTCTCCGACTCCGGCCCTCACCTGAGCGAAATAGCCACTACCGCCGCAGTGTCGATTGTACCCCACGGGAGTTTTTCCTTTCGCGGCCGGTCATAATGCTGTCCGAAGGCAACAAAAACGGGTAAGGGTGAGCCTAAAGGCGACGGAAGGCTTCAGGTTGCAGCTTGTACTTTTCCATCGATTATGTGGAAATTGGAAGGGAGAAACGTCTGTCGTTTTTTGGGGGGGTTTTTTTCTCGCCGCATGCTGCTGATTTAGCCGGCAGCTAATGCCTGGCTATGAAATATCATGTCATCCATTCACATTGGCCTGGTTAGCGTGTTGCATGTTCGCCCATGTGAGGAAGACCGGGGGTGGGGGCGTTGGTGAAAGCCTTTTGTTGGGTGAAGGAGCATTGAAGATTGTGTTGGGGGAGGAGGAGGGTGAGGGTCCCCTTTTCTTTTGATCAATGTCTAAAATAGCTGATCATTGAAGGAAACCAATGAATAACTAATGGCCTCCGATACCATGTGGAGAGGAAAAAACACACACTGATTTCTCTCCCTGCTATTCCACAGGAACACATTTCTAGTTCTTCAGGTCCATAATGTTCCTGCACAAAGATCTTTAATGAACATCATATTTATTTCTGCAGTTTGTGTGGCTATAGCTGGTAATGATCTTTGCGTTGTCAAGGGAGATCATTAAAGCAGACATCTGCTAGCTGTACAGTGGTCCCTTATGGCATGAGATAATTCTCCAGCTGGCACCAGCATTCATGATCTCCTGTGGGATTCCACTTTACCTCTTATTTAATAGGTAACAAATGTGTTTGGCCGATCTGTTCATTTGTATTAGATCTGAATAAATTTTGTTAAGCTGCTGTAAGTCGTTAACTAGCAGGGTTGTTGTTTTTTTTCTTGAATAGCTTGACTCTTTGAAAGTACTTTCACATTTTACAGCTTATGAAACAGCTCTTCAGGTGACACTTGGACTTCATTCAGCTTCCTCATTCCTGCCTCGTCAGACGGATAGCAGCCTTTTTAAAAAGAGCAGCAAGTGAATTGATTATTCACCTCTCTGCTGAGATCTTTTATTGCTTTAAGGCAGTTGAAGCAACACACACACACACACTCCCCCCCCTACGTGTACCAATTTTACCCTCTTGCACTCTCCTGATCGTAAAGGTTTGAATCTTTAGTTACACCTGCGCAGGTGTGCCTCTGGCCTACGCTTTGAGAATTTGACATTCAATCCAGAGGAAAGTGAGGAGAAATTGTGTTTAGTGTCCCTGAGAGTAAAGAAAAGGGTGTTCTTTTGCTGAAATCTAGCCTGTGACTTAATCTTTAGAGTTGGAGATTGAACAGGCTCTACTGGAGCTGGAGCTTATTACTGCTTCCCAGGCCCTCCCCTGAAAGATATTTTGAAACGGTGCGAGCCGGGATATTGCATATTACATTCAAAGAAATTAAAGTTAATGTTAATTGTTAAAGCATGCTATGTAAAACTAAGTAATTATTGTGTGCATTATTTATAATCTGTTACTTTTAGAAGGCTTTGACCCGGCAATGCTGATTTTAATTGATTACACTTAAAGGACTGAAATGTAAAAATTTTTTCTTAACCTTTCTGCAGTGATTGGTTATTAATTATTTATTGGAGATAGATACAAAGTCTCAATGTGTGAGCTCTGTTGTGAAAACAGGGCTGCACCAGTAAAAAAAACAACTATGTAATTACAGAGTTTGTAATCCGTTTTTGGCGTGTTGTATTAGCTGTTAGTGCAGTTAACATTAGCGACAGCAAAGTGCCATCTTTGTATGTAACCCTAGAGAATCTAAATACTTAGTTTAACTCTAACATTTCCACAAAGCTCCCAACCTCATCGAAGTCCAGGATAGGGGGTCCTGGACAGTCGATTCCAGTCAACACAACAATGAATTTGTGTTATTTTCAATCTTTTAAAGAGATGCATCTGTGTCTTTAGTTTTTTTTTTTTTTTTTTAGATCCACGACAGGAAGCACAGCATCAAAAGCTTTGGATCAGACATCATTTGTTGAAGGGAAATCTGTTACAAGTCTTAGTCTCTTCTTGGTAGTGCTGGCGCACTTCATTCAGATCAAATGTCGCATTATTATTTGTGGCAACAAAAAGGATACCCAGCAAGTGGTCTGTAGTTCCAGCTCATTGTCTTTTTTTATTCAATTACAATGTGTTTTCTTCTTTCTGCTGTGTAAACTAATCAGTTCTTAGTTTAGTAAAACATCTTCAGATTTTAAGAATATTATTGGTACATTTATATTGTTGTCTTGTGGTTCATTTAGCCTTATATTGGAACAGAATAAAAGGATGAACATTTCACCAAACTAAAGACAAATCATTCCCAATTATTCTGTTGCACATGGGTTGCATTTCTGAAACACGTCCTGTTGCATTTCATAGTTTCCGTTATATGCAAACTCCGGCGTACAGGTTCAGGGAACTTCTGGCGGTGGAGGAAAATGAGCAAACGGATAAGAACGAAGGGTGCTGGAGGATGCGATTCTCCCACCTACAGGATGCCGCTTCCTTCAAACCATGAAGGAAGAAGCCTGCGATGATGCTGCCAGAGTGGGTTGATGGTTAGCTAAAAATAAAATTCTGTTTTTGTTTCATTTTTAGAAAAGCATAAAAACTCTGAAAGTGGCACCATTAGATGAATAAAGCCATCTGAGGTCTGACTCATTGTAAGCACAATGGTGTACAGCTGAGTGACCCCCACATGGATCAAATGAAGGCCACCCACAGACTCATCCCTGAGTTTATGTCTGGAAGTATGAGTTAGTTTGTGACCCTGGGTGTCAGTTAGCTGGTGAGGTATTTATAGCACCAGTGACCCAGATCATCAGGCTCCAGCACCCTTCTTCTGACTCTTCCTGTTTCTCCTCTTGTCTTGACCGAACTCATTTTGTGTCCTGCTGCACAGACCCTCATATGTCTCCTTGTAAAACAGAGGGCAGCGGCCATATTGGTCACCTTTTGTCTAGATTTTTGTTCTTCAATAAGTGATTCAATAGGTAATTCTGCAATTATTAACCTCCAGGTTTACTTTTACAGTAAAGAGTTGTTAAAGTTGGGAAGATATTTATAGAACAGATTTAAAAAAAATTTTTAGCCAGGGAGCATACGGCGATCATTAAACAGATTAATTATTGACTCTACAAAATGGAGTATTAATGACCAAACCATTTAAATGTTTTCCAGTAAAAGCATTAAAACTGGGATTTACTGATCACATAAAAAAAAAAAAGATTAAAATGGAGTCTGTTGGTTTTGGCTGAAAGTTGAGGTTGTCTGGATCAGGATTTTTTTTGTGCATTTGAACATCAGCTGTGATATGATGCTCCAACAGGGGCTTGACTTGGCTAAAAAGCAGCTATAATGTTCTGACACTTGAGTTGCTTTAGTTCATGTATTGCACCTGCAACAAACCCTCTTTAACAAACCTGATAGCCTCATTTGCAATTTGTAAATGTGTATTATTCTTAGTATGTTGCTATTGATTGAATACCAAACAACTTTGATTGTAAACTGATTCCTTAAATCCATTACTAAGTACTAAAGGTCTCTGAGAAAAAAAATAACATTGTCCTTTTAAGAAAACATGGATCATTGTTCTGGTCTACATTGAACTAAAAGTGCAAGGAGCTGCTAACCTCTCTCGGTATAAGAATTTCAGTGGGGTTGTGCTAATGGCCAGTTACTTTAACCTCTCTTCTTGCAGGGAGGTGTCTGAACCGAGCACAGCCGCTGTTACGGAAGCAGAACCGGACTCTGAGAGCTCCATGGCCCAGCAGCCAGCTTCTGGGGCTGAGCCAGAGAGCAGCGAGAGCCGCATGGAGGAGGTAAGGTCACTGGGAGGGTGTGGGCGTTTGGGTCTTGACTCTGTCTCCCACTAACCTGCATCCTCACTCACGTGAAAGCATGCTTCGTTAGCAGCGCTCAGGGAGGGTCACTCAAAACCAACATAGCCCTAAACATAAATTATTTTGGCACATATAGAACTTTTTACTCTTGCTACCTTTCATCGTAAAAGTAGTTGCAATCCTTACCACATTATTGAATTGGCTAAAATCTAAAGCAACAGGGGCTGAGTTGGACTTGGGTTTTGGAGTTACTTGGGAATTAACTCATTCCTTCCATCTGCTTTTAACTCAACTTCCATTTCAAAGCAAGCTTAGTCATGAGGATGGTCTCGCACACGTCTGTTGTCTGTCTGAGCCATGCATCGGTAGGTTAAGTGCTGATGCTGCTTGAATGAGAGAGGAGAGATGTTGGTCGTGTTTTAACTCGGGCTTCCATTTTGTGAAGAGAGTGCATGCTTATTATATCACTCCTACACACTCGTGAGTTAGTAGAGAGGAGACTGTGTGATTTTAAAAGCTCTCTCTGAGATGGCAACTATTGCTTATCAATTTAACAATGTGGCTGATTATTTATGCGTCTTACTGACCTCCTACTGGCAGCTGTTTAAATGAATGACAGTAACAACATAATTATAGATGTAGTGAAAGTTGTGTTGTTGTATAACTTGTAAATGGGGATTCACCAATCAGATATCAGAATACATCATTTTTACCTCGATACACTGATTTGTAATTGGCATCTTTTTAATTTTTTCTGTTGGTTTTTGCAACCAATTAACAGCATATTCTGTAAAACTCACATGTTCTGTAAAGCGGTGTTGTTATCAACATGTGCTTTTATGAATAAATAAGCGAAATCTTGAAAATGGATAATCATCTGTTTTATTCACGTTTTTTCTTTCTTACCTTTTGTAAAATGAGCAGATCAGACATCAAAGAAACAGATAGGAAAAGCCTGATTGGTGCATCTCTACTTATCAGCGTCACCTCTGTTCATCCAGTCTAGATGCATTTGCTAACTCATGCATGTCAAACTTGTGCAGAGCTACTTTATTGTCCTGCTTCAATCAGGACGTGCCCTTGCAGAGGGATTTTGCTTCTTTACATCAGAAATAAGATTATCCCAGAGCATTTTTCACTGCTAGACCTGAACCAGTTGAAGACAATCAAATGATCGGTTTGTTTTCATGTGGCCGTTTTCAGTGTGTCTCATTTTGGCTCTACCTGTCTTAGCTGTGTACGCCCTGTGGCTCTGCATGGTGAAGGCCGTCAACAGTGTGTGCGCATCGAGATGCATGACCAGAGCTTGCTTCTCCTGTTTCTTTCACGCTGTTCTCACTTTGTTTGGATTCCCACTCGTTTCCTCTCTCACTTTTGTTCGCCCTTCCTGCTTACTCTCTCTCCTCCTCTCTATCCATTATTTGCCTCTGTGTCCCATCATGATTGCTTTTCTCTCTCTCTTTCTCTCTCTCTCTCACTATATATTGATGGTGTGATTGCTGTTTTAAAACCCCATTGATTGCTTTGTTATGAAGGTGCCCATGCCTCTTCCATTGTCCCTATTGGTACCTGCTGAGTACTACTACCACCAGCACCACCAACAGCACCTCTTCCACTCCTCCTACTCCTTCTACAACTCCCGCCCCGCTATGCCAAAGTGCGTCGATGGTACCTGAGTTAGGCCCAGAGTCTGCAACCCCACGGCACTGAGCAAAACCCGCCGGCTTGGCCCTTCAGTGGCGAGCTGAGCCAGCAGGAACCGGAGCTCGCATCAGAGCTGTGCCGAGCAGCAGCAGCCATGGTTACTGCAGTTGTCATAGCAACGTGGCTGCAGGGGTTGGAATCCTGCTGAGCTGAATAAAGCTGGACTGTACTGCACAGTGTGGGGTTGATTCCCTACCACCATCTTGAGGAGAATCAAAGACTCAAGGTGTCATCCTGAGGCAGAGGAAAGAAAGCTTCAGCTCCAGCTCGGATTTGACTCTTATGGTCCCACACTGCCCTCTACTTGTGTGGTGGAGAATTGACTTTGGACTGAGAATTGATGCAGTATGTCATGATTCACTCAGAGGATTGTTTCTGGGTAGAAACATTCAAACACGTCCAAGAAGAACTGCTGCCGAAAAATACTTCCAGCCACAAAGTGTTGGATTTTTTATTTATTTATTTATTTTTTTGATGGACATTTTCTTGTTGGTTTTACAATTGCGAGGCTCCCACTTTGAAAACATGTCTATGCCTGGACACATCACTGCAACAGAAACTGTTATCCATCTTTCGACTGCGTGGGAAAAAAGTGTGAAAGACTTTTGACTCTGAAAGGACACACCGTGTGTCACACCCAGCACTTTGATTTCTTGTGGACGCACAGAGAATCAGATCCGTCAGAGTTCACCTGCAGAACTGAACAAGTTATGCCTCTTTAAACCAGATCCACACCGCAAGTAAATCCAACATGGAGTTTGTGATGCTCTGCCGCTGAATTGCAACAGTTTTTGTCCAGCTATTGTTACTCCAACAAAGTGTCCTCATCCTCTATATGTGGTCTGAATCCAGAGGCATTCATCACTGGGACTACTACATGTTTTGTTTTTTGTTTTTTTACTACTTGCCTGGATTGTTGTTTTCTAAAGACTGCGTTATTTCACTTCTCAGAGACTGAAAGACAGTAGCCTGCTGTGAAAAATCAACATTTAAGCTGCTGTTGGATCTGGGAGAAACAACTGGAACGACTCAGTCGACAAATAAAAACATCATCATCTTGCTGCTGCTTCATCTCAAACCTCTTTGGGACAATTTCGATGACTCTTGACTGTTTTTGCCCCCCTCCTCACCCATCAGAGGTACATCACACCTCAGAGACACTGACTCCACCCCTGCCCTGCCTCCGTCACCATCTACCAGGCAACACTATGAAACCTGAGGTTCCTGAAAGACTGAAACATGACTGGGGGCAGCAGTAAGCCCAGAGAAAGTCTTCCCCTGCCCCGTCCAAGTCCGATCCAGTGATCAGTTCCCGCCTGCTGGTTAATCTGCACACTGAAAGCAAGCCCGGCACTCACTGCTCTGCCTTCTCTGATTGGATCCTTGTTTCCTAGACACAGTGCACACTGTGGTGCGGTTGGGCCCATAGTCAAGCCAGTAAGGAATCAGGTCTTAAATGGTACCAGGAAATGACTTGTCAGTATTCCTCTTACTTAAAAATGTCTACAAGTGATAGAGTCACTTTCTTCTTGATCTTAAATTTTTCCTGTAAGATCTGCGTTTTGTTGTAATGCAGTTAGCACTTTTAAGAACCACCAGTTTATTGAGAAGTTGTTTTAAATTTGGGAGTTCTCATTTTTAAACACACTGACTGTGAAGCTAAAGCGGTGCTGTGTTATTAAGAGGGGGGTTTATCTGCATTAATAATGTTTAAAAATATATATACCTTTTGTTCAACACTTTAGTTACACCATCACTGTTAAATTCTGAACATAGAAAGAGATTTACAGCAACTTTTACTGCATTTCTTGTAAATTTATATAAAACAAATTACCAGATACTTTATTTAGAGTACATTTTGAAATGCTAATTTCTGCAATTTCTTTATTAGAATCAGTCTTCCACAAACACATTGCAGCAATAGGTGGATGACTCTGATCTGTCAGTGTGGATCAGCGAGCCCTTAAAGTGGCACAGTTAAAGTCTGCAGGTCTCAGTTACTCTAACTCACCTTTCCCCACCCCTCCTCCACTTTTCCTTTTCACCTCTTCTGTGTTGTTACCCATTTGGGTCTGGACTCTGGGTTCTCACCTCGCCCCACACCCCTGGGGTCTCTGTATGCTCTTTCTGTCTCCCTGTCTTTCCAGAGCACCACTCCTAAGGCTTTTGCTGCTCGCAAGATCTCCCTGTCCAGTAAGTATTGCTGTTACACCATTATCATCTCCCACAGCACCGGTTACAGTGAAAAGAAACGCCAAGTGAGATATTTGTTGTCACTTTATTTTTGCAGCGGTGTTCTTTGTAGGAAGGCTGATTCTGTAGCTTGTTGTCCACTAGTTTGGGTTGTAACATTTGTGGAAACTTCAAATGTAGTTTAATGAATCGATTTGGATAATGTTCAAAACGAGTTCTTCATGATTCTATTGTCGAAGCCACAGCTCTGTTCCTGAAAAACATGAGTTTTTCTGCTGAAATGGAGGAAAGAACTGCTTTGGTCAGGACCTAGAGGCGCCCTCTGGGGAACCAATTAAAACATTGTAGTGTCACGTTTAAAACTTCAGGGTTTAGTTTTTGAGTTGGTACCAGCCTTTCTGTTTTAGTCACCGTATTTTCCGGACTATAAGTGTAACTTTTTTTTTGACTTCCCTGCGATGTGTAGTCCATAAAGGCTTTTCTGTTTAGTTTTTTCCTCTTTATGACGCAATTTTTGACTGATGCGACCTATTCACTGGCGAGACGTGTAGTCCGGAAATAGAGTAGTTCTGATGAAGACTATCTAAAACAAGTAATTTTCATAATTAGGAAAGATTTCTCAATTTCCCTTTGTCTTGTTTACCAAAGTTAACACAGTCTGATTGACGTAAAATTGTAAACTTTGGCATTCAGATATTTTTTTATGTGTTAATTCACTCAGTTTGAACCAATGAGACATTCAGTCAAAACAAAACACTTACAAGTCCCATACACGCTCAAATCAGAACTTTAGTTAGTAGAAAGGTACAGTTTATTTTTTCTACAGGAGAAAATACCCCTTTGGAAATGACCCAAATTGTATTTAAAGCAACTGACAAAAAGGAGCCAATGAAAATCTTTGAAGTATGCCATTTAAAAAAACATCGTAACAAAGTTGTAAGCTAAAAGGAAATGGTAAACGGCCTATGAGTTTTCTGAAACAGCATGGTGTCTGCTTTACAAGTTGTTTTTTTTAAAATCTTTTTTCTTTTAAGAATGTCTGTTTTTTATATACAAATTTGATCCAAATCAACCAGGGAAAGTATAAAAAGCTGCTGCTTTACACCTAAAGTAACATGCTGAATGCCTGTTTACAGGATATTATTTATAAATTGTAGCGTAGGAGAATTTAACGGTCCGAACTTTGCTGCTCGCTCTCCTGAGAAACAGCAGAGGCAAAGGGGAGGATGGAGAAAACAGACTCTGAAGGGAGTTTGGTGATGTACATTCCTTAGTTTTTCAACTAGGCCTTTAACAAATGGCAACTATTTGTTACTTTCAGACAGATTTCTGAATGAAGCAATGTCAGAAAGTGCCCAAAAGACAGTGATGTTGTGCATATTATGGTTTTTTTCTAAGTTGTTTTTCCAGCTTTAATTGAACTTCTTCATCCAACTGTGGATTTTAAACTGGCATTCACAAACTCTTCAGATAGTCCAATGCTGAGATTAATTTCAATACTAGCTAATACATTTCAACTGGATTATAAGGGATTAGGCAACAAAACTCAGACTTTTGATACATTCTATTTGGAGACTTTGCATTTATGTGGCACTACACATTTTTCTATATGGGTCCATATTGGAAGTACAGCCAGTATTTCTAGAATAAATATGAAGTTTTAAGTAACTGGTATACAGTTAATAAAATAACTTTTCCTAATTATTTATACTCATTCTTCACAAGTTGCTGCTAATCTTACCTGAACTATTTGGGTCAAAAGGAATCTATTTGTCCTTTTAGGCTGTGGGCCTGCAGTAACTTGTCTGTTGGTTTCTGTCCCCTGTAGAGTGAGCCACCGATGTTTCACGGCGATAAAGTGTGTCTTTCTAACACCTGCAGGCAGCAAGGTGTCTCCGGCCAGCACAGATGGAGGAGCGGGAGAGCCCGAAACAGGAAGTGCAGCAGGGAGGAAGAGGCGGTGGGGCTCCAGCACAGCAGTCACGGTTAAGAAGCCATCGATCAGCATTACCACAGACTCCCTGAAGGTACGGACAGCTCACAGGGAGACAAGCTCACAGCAGAGTGGAAAATTAGCTAAAATATGTGAAACTCTGTTTAGTGAGTAGAGCATTTGAAACACAGTAAGCTGTCACACATGCTGGAAATTAGTTTTTCTTTTGTGTTAAGATTTTTCTGGCTTCATATTTAACCAGCTTTAACTTTGTGTTCATGGAAAAAATCCATACATAGAATATCTGTATGCAAACATGTTAGCTTACGGCTTTTTACTTTATTTTAGTTATTAGATTGTATAGAAACAAATTTGAAATTATTGTAGAAAATATTGAACTTTTTTCAATATCTCTTCTCTTTTCCCTCCACCCTCTCCTGTTCTCTCCTCCAGTCTTTGATTCCAGACATCAAGGTGAACCAGGAAGCAGTGGTGGACCTTCACCCCGAGGAGCTGCAGATGTCTGGAGACGAGGAGAACTCCGACGCTGGTCGGAGCGACCCAGACAAAGGTCTCAAGATCCGACGCACCGTCACGCAGGTCAGGCGGGGGAGGGCATCTTGATGCCGCCTTTTTTTTTCTTTTTCCCTCAAAAGGTCTTTCTGTCTCGATTCCAGTCTGATGACTCCTTTACTCCCTCTCAGGTTGTTCCCAGTGAAAGCCAGGAAAACGGCCAGACTAACGTAGAAGAAGAAATGGAGAAATCAGAGGACGAAAAACAACACAAGACTTCTAGAGACGCAAAGAAGAGCAGTCTCTCTGATGAAACGTCTGAACCACAGATGTCTGTCAAACTAGAAGGAGAGCCAAAGAAAGGTGAAGTTGGACCACTTTTTGTTTGAACAATTAAATATTTTTACATTTCATAGTTTTTTTAAAATTCTGATTTGATTTAAAATGTACCTTTATTCTTCTTCTAGTTTAGTTTTTTGTTTCAATAGCAATGTGGTTCTTTCAGATTAATTAGTCATCTGTAGTTCCATCTTTTTAACATTTATTTGTGTATTTGTACAGCCATCCATCTGTTTGTTCATCTTTCCATCTATGCACTCTGGTTTTTGTGGGTTTTAGATTTGAAACATCATCATTTCAGAATAATCTGCCACAAATTCCTTTTTAAAATTTTTGTATTTACAAAAAAATGGTTGAAAAAATGACTGGGAGCTGTGGAAATTTGATTCTGTAAAACTCTGGGATTTTCACATGGGAAGAAATGAAGGATCTCTGCTGCAGTTTCCCATAATCACCATGAGAGATGCTCTGACCACGTCGAAGAATTAAATGCCTCCATCTTGAGAAAAGATTCAGTGAATAGATCAATCCAGTTCAGCTCTAATCCACCTCCTCCTGCCTACCTGATGGTTTTACTTCTCCATCTCTCCTCCAGTGACTCCCAGCGACAGTCTGGTGCGACGCTCCATCAGTCAGCAGAAGTCTGGCGTTTCCGTCACCATCGACGACCCCGTGCGCGCAACCAGGCAGCCGTCGCCGCCTCGGGGGAAGGTTTCTAACATCATCCATGTTATAAACCTGGTGAGTCACTTACTCTGGAGATAAACTAAAAAAAAAAATTTCATTATAACGTAGAAAAGAAGCTACAGTAAAAATTAGTTGCCTTTTTTGTTTTTTCTCCCCCAAATACTTTTAAATTTGCTCAGCTTGCTTCAGAGAAACCCTCCCCCACATTTTTCATGAATGAGGTGAATGAGGCTGCTGCCAGTGTTGGCACCGCATCATCGGCTAGAGCCGTAATTACAGTCAGGAACAATTACCCAGGTGTTCCAGCTGCAGTCAGGTGGAATCTCCAGCGGAGCGGCGCAGGGCATGTCTAACCAGACGATGACAAGAAGAGACATTACACATTTAGTCATTACATTTTTTCGGCCTTGTGTCATAGCGGCACGACTTAAGGGCACACAACGGTAAAACTCTGTAGATTAGGCTGGCTAATTTCAGTTTAGATAGACTCGTTGCTATGTTTATTATTATTTACCGTCAAGAAACTATATGGGAATTAAAGAGTATATCTTTATTTTATTCTTAGCACTAATGGTGACTTTTCACCAGAGGGTGGCACTAAAACTGAATACAAATCATGCGAGAATAATGGGAGAAATATAGCAGAGGTGCTGAGATGATAAAACTCCAGCTGACAGTTTTGTATTTTTGCAAAGATCTATAGATTTCAGTTTGTATGCTTCTTTTCAAAGACAAAAGATGATAATGTAATGCCTCCAAAAATGAAATGAAGTATCTGCAATAGGTTGTATATATCACAAATTACATGATTTCAGTTTTTTGACTCTGTTGTGTCGGAACAGGGATCATTTACCTGTCTGAGATTTGACGTCCACCATTTTGTTTTTGAATTGGCCAGCACACCTATCAGCTCATTATAAATAAACAACAAATTTCTTCTGTACACCGACTCTCATTCTGACCTGGCTTTTCATCGTAGGTCCGACCGTTCACCCTGCTCCAACTCAAAGAGCTTCTGAACCGAACAGGGAGCGTGGTGGAGGAAGGCTTCTGGATCGACAAGATCAAGTCTCACTGCTACGTCACGGTAAGGACAAGCTGCTCAGCGCTGGGCACTGGGAGTAGATTCACCACACCGAACACGGACATTTTTATTAATCAAACCTGTTTGCCTAAACTAGACCAGTTTGAATCGCTCCCAAGTTATGATAATTTTATGGTTTTATTAGTTCAACTTAAAAAGTTCACATATGTTGAAGCAGCAGTTGTAGATGTTTGACTGATACTTGCTGTGTCTCTTATCAATTTTTTTGTTTTTTTAAAGAAAATTAATTCACATGCATGGGCTGATGTAAAATTTTCACTCTATGAGAACTTTGAGTAAAAATACACAAGATGCCACAAAATAAAAGTAAATAAAACAGAAAGTTGTTGTCGGGTGAAATAATGGGACATATTGAGAAAAGATGTTTATTTTTATTTATCATCTAATAAATAGCTGCTAGATTTCCATTAAGCACCTTTTAGACTAACTTAGCCTAAAAAGGTGAGCAGGTGAGAGAACAACCTCTCAGCGAATAGAGGTTGTGATGTTTGCGCCTTTAGGTTGACTGGAGACTAGACGGGCCGCGGTTATCTGGACTTTGATGGTTTTGTTTTTAAACGGTGTTAACGTTGATGGATCGGGCTTCCTTGAAAATATGTCAGGACATCAACAGGTGGGGGAGGGGTTTAACTGATAATTATGTTGTTTTGAAACGTTCATAAGTCGGTATGCCCCAACAGCATTGACCGACCCATTACTACTAATAAGGCTAATGTTTCAACTGAAGTTTTTACTTTACTTTCCTACATTTACCTCTAATATAAGCAGCATTTTCACAAGGACGTCTCTTTCATCTTTTGATGTTGATTTATGTTTTTTGAGATGTGGTTACACTTTCAAAGTAATGCTTTTAGGGCAGCAGCTAATGATTACTTTCATCAGTTATTCTGATGGATTAAAAAATTGGCACATTCTACAAATTTTTTATTTAGTCTCCTAAGGTTTTTTAATCCATTACTAAATTAGTTGACGATTATTTAGATAATTGATTAATCACGATCAATTTGATGAATTGCTTTCAGCGCTCATAGCTTTTGTCCTGTTCTGTTCTGGCAGTACGCGACGACAGATGAAGCAGTCGCCACCAGGACAGCTCTTCATGGAGTCAAATGGCCGCCTAGCAACCCCAAGGTGCTGGGTGTGGACTTCTGTGAGCAAGATGAGGTGATGAAGGCTGAAGTACCAGTTTACCTCTGGATTCTGTTGGACCCCTGGTCTCTCTTGTCTAGATGTTTTTGTTTGGAACTGTTTTTTTCATCAGGTTGTTCATGTCCATTTCATATCGCCTCAACAGCTGGATTATCACAAAGGCATCCGGAAGCCAGAGAAAGAACAGGATCAAGCTGCCCCGGCTGCCCCTCCTCAGCCCCGACTGCCCCCTCTGATGCCTGTGCGAGACAGGGACAGGGACAAAGACCAGGACAGGGACAGAGACCGCGAGCGGGACAGGGAGCGGGACAGGGACAGAGGTGTGCGGGACCTACTGGCAGAGCGACAGAGGGAGATGGAGCGGCGGGAGCGGGCGCGAGGAGAGAGGGAATGGGACCGGGACAAGGTGCGGGAATTTGCGAGACCCGGAGAGGAGGGACGGCGATCGCGATCCAGAGAGCGGGAGCGCAGGAGGAGGGAGCGAGCCAAGAGTAAAGAAAAGAAGACCGACAAGAAGGGTAAGGAACTTCACAGGATCAAATGGAAATCTAAAACAAAAAAGCAGACGGATGTGACATCTCATTTGCTAATGTTTTACAAAGATGCAAAGCTTAGCAAAAGTATTCCTCCCCATTTATTGTTAACCAAGAGGAAACGCAGGGTGTCCAAGCAGCCTCAAAACGTCTTAAATTCATGCATGTAAGATTGAGGCCTTAAAACGCCTTCCATTGATTGAGGAAAAAGAGTTGGCCTTAAATATGTTAATCACAAGGTCTTAAATTTTGTTGTGGCAGCACTATTTAATCTTATATTCTATATAGTTTTATATAGTTGAGGCTACCATTAACTATCTGCTAATATACCCTCCCTAGCTAGCTAGCAGGGATACAGCTATCTCTCTCTTTTATCGACATCCTTAATGGTAAGTGCAAATGTGTCGCCAGTCTGCTGGACGATGATCCATGTCTGTTTTCTCTGACAGAAAAAGATGAGCCTCCTGCTAAACTGCTAGATGACTTGTTCCTCAAGACCAAAGCAGCTCCTTGTATATACTGGCTCCCCCTCACTGAGGAGCAGGTCGGTCTCACTTTACTTTAAGACGCTTTTTGTCTTCTGTTGTTTCATGCTGTATGACTGACTCAAACTGATGTGTAAACTCAGGCGAACCAGAGGCTTTCAGACCGCGTGGAACGGCAGAAGGAGCGCGAGCGAAAGCGCAAGGAGCTGGAGGAGGAGGACAAAAAACGTGATGAGGAGAAAAAAGAGAGGCTCAAGGGCCAGAAGGATGGCGGAAGCGGAGGTGGAGGTGGAGGTGGCGGCGGCGGGGCCGCAGCGAGCAGCGGGGTGCCTGGGAGAGGAGGCGATGCTGACAGGGAGCGGGGCCGAGACAGAGAGGGGGACAAGAGGAGGGACAGCAACCACCGATCCAGGCGACCCTCGCCGGGGCCCGCCAGCGCCCGGCGTTCCCGTAGCCGCAGCAACCCCCGGGACAGGCGCCGCTGAGGCGCTGGACGCTGCGGGGAACGATGAAGAGAGGGGAGGGAGAGGCAGAGGACGCAGCAGAGACAGGAAGTCCTGTGGTCCTCAGCCTCTGCCTCTCCACTTTAGAAGGCTCAACATTACACCTGTGTCTTCCACATACTCCTGTCGTTGCCCCCTCCTCTTTATCGTTCAATTACAGAAAACCATTTCTGATGTATAGGAAAGTGTCCGTTTCTCTTTGTCCCTCGAAACGGTTTTTCTTCGACCAGTTCTTTTGTTTCCGTTTTGTCTATCCTCCCTCACTGAAGAGATGTAAAGCGGAAGACGGTTGTTTTCATGCTTCCCGCTTCGTTTTGTCCCACTGAGGTTTTGGGGACCGCCTGACTATTTTAGCTCTGTGGTCGCGCAGTTCCTTCCTCCTCAGGGCCCTATAATAAAACCAGTCCAGAATAGATCCCCGACCGTGACCCGACATGTTTTCTAGCAGTCGTTTTACTGATCAGCACTAAAAGTCAAATATAACCATCTATGTAAATACCACAAAATTTACAAATGGCCCCTAGTCAAAGTGAAGGTTATTTTTGAATGGTAATTATTTTCTCAGATGGTTGTCAAGTTGGAGCAGGTGAGTCAGAGAAGAACTGGTCTTTACACTGAAACAAGCGAGACAGGAAAACGTTACACTGAGCCGACGTGAAGGAAA
Source organism: Alfaro cultratus (assembly GCA_903066825.1). Lineage (NCBI taxonomy): Eukaryota > Metazoa > Chordata > Actinopteri > Cyprinodontiformes > Poeciliidae > Alfaro > Alfaro cultratus. The sequence goes on from CAEFZX010021512.1 coordinate 32,303, forward strand.
CGGATCTGTAAAGCCGACCCGCCTCACCCTCATACTTAGGAAGGCAAGAATACAAAGGTTTATCTTCTGATAGAGTAACATTTGCAGTTTTAATATTTTAAATTTTTTTAGTTCCAGTTTGGTTTTTGTTTTATTTCCTCCAAGTGCTGAATGTACCAAGAATTTAAGAAATGAATAAATTGGTCTACCACACCATCTGATGTTTTTGTTGCATCATTGTGAAAGTGTCGGCCATTTTAAATGCTAAATTATTAATTCCTTCCAATAGCATATTCTCACTCAGTTATCTTTGAAGATTTGAGTTACTTTACACTCCAACATAACTGTGCGTCCTCACCCATCCTCTTTTTAGTTATGCATGTGAGAAGTTCCTAGACTTTCTGATCAACCCAACAATGATCTCAAGGACTTTTCAGAACAGGCCCACAGCATCACATATCCTCCCCATACTTACCAGTTATCTTTTATTTCTCCATTGTCATCCAGCTTGGGATTTTTCTACAAACCCAGCTAGTTTTTAGTTAGACTTAATCTTGGTATCATCTGATCAAAGCAGTTTACTAAACTCCACTAATTTGTTTGTGGTGGAAGATCAGAGAACGTTTTTTCCCTAGGAAGACTCCAAGGCAACTTTTAATGGTTGGATTAAGAGGATTTTTTCCCCTCTCTTTCTTCATCCTCCCGGCACAAAAAATACAGGCTCTCAAATCTAGCAGCTGAGAAATGTCAAATTCCTAGAAACCTAATTTGTCTTTTTTAACACCTCTCTGAAAGGTGCCACATTTACATGTGTAGGGTTGCTGCAGATCAGAGGGATATTCCCTGTAAATCTGTTAACATTTGCTTTTATTGAAATTGTGACCAATATCTGTAAGTACACAATCTGAGCACAAATGGAAAAATACTTAACATACAGAAATGACAACATGGTTTCTCTTCAGCTTGCACAGATTCATGTAACGTACAGTAAAGTCAAAATTTAAGTGCAAAAGTTTGCTAGTCATAATGTATATACACAACATAATTCAGTAAAATCCCTTTTGTTCTTCTACAGCAAACAGTAGCAACACGGGTTAAAGAGCAGTAGTTTGTTCCTTTTTTTTTTAAACTATAGTACAGTAATAGTACAAGAAGTACAGCAGGCAGCACATGTGACGGACCAATCAGAGGACATGAAATGTGACTAAATGTAATGTCTCGACGTCAGCAGTTTCGTTTTAAAAAGATGCAGAAGAAAGACCGAGAACGCGTCAATCGATTCTTTAAGAAAAGGAAATCCCCAGCTGCACGATGTGATCAGTGTGTCTTGTGTGGGGGAACGCTGTGTGTGCCACACACTCTGCTCATGTGACAGGAGTGGCAGAGGAGATGAGAGTCCAGAGGGAAGCACTGCGAGCCGGGCTTATCAGAGAGCTGCTTGCCACACTCCTGGGAGAGGGGAAGAAAAAACGAAGAAATACTCGGATAAGGACAGGAATGCACACAGAGGGGAAGGCAGCACAGACGTTTGATGATTACATCAAATTCCTGGAAAGGAGACTGTCAGGAGGAAACCTTTGTTGGAGGATAGAACTCACCTCGCAGTGGTAGCACTCAAAGTGGTAGTCCTTGTTCATAGACACGACCCTGAGGATCTCCTCACTGCCCTGGGAAACAAAACAAAGAGCTCCAATAACGTCTGCATTCACTTCAGGGGAATCCTTCATGCATTTCATGTAGCCTGAACACAGATAGCCTGCATGAACTTAGGAAATTTAGAGTTTCATGTTCTGAAGCTTCGATTGATTCTGTTCCGTTAGTCTTTCAAAAATGTGAAAACAAGAAAAATTAGCGCTGAATCATCAATAGAGAAAGAAATTAAAAGAAAATGTATTGTTCTCTTGTAAAATAGATGGGTGTCATTTGTTAGCATAACGTTTTTTAGGTAAAATGATGTTCTTTCACAATTCACTTTTATTACATAAAACATAAGTAACAGATCAATAGTTTCATCTGTATTTTTATTTTTCCTTCCATCCACTGCATGAGTGGAATATTAAGACAAAATATTGATTTGAGAAGGAGGATTTAGACATGATTTTGTTTGGATCCCATTTGATGCAACAATTGGTAATTCACCACTGGGGCGACTTGTAGGCTCGTCACAGAGAGCTTTTAAATGCCTGGGCACTGTGCCGGTTTGTTGGGTGACTAAGCTGCTACCTTGTAACTCACAATTCCATGCCAAATATTCCCCTTATGATTCATATTCCAAGTGGAGAGTTTACTACAGCTGCTTTCTTAAATGCCCAGGTCTTCACTGAGCAAGCACAAGCACATCTGCTCTGTGCTTGGTTCATTTCTTTCACGCTTCCCCCCTCCACATATTTCTCAACTGGACACATAAAAATGACCATAACTACTGTGAGCTACAATCCTAAACACAACGGAGAAAATAAAAGCTGCAAAAATGATGCCCTTTACCACGATATCCAGGTCAAACCAGATAAAGGATTACTCATTAAAACAGATAAGAGGCTACTCACTTCAGTCGGTAAGATGGGTTGCAAACAGGCAGCGCACTTTGGAGCAAAAGTCCTGCAGATGTGACCGGAGAAAGTTTATTTGCTGTGGAAACGTCTGCCGAACATTAAACTCAATTTGCATCTCTCGTGTGAAAAAGATAAACTATAAAAATATACAGTATGGAAATGCAATAAATTCAACGGTCAACATGTAGCACAACTTAAAGGTTTCGCGCTCTCAATTTCTCCAAATCCAAAAGGAGAAAGTAACTCAGTAAGCCGTGGATCCTCACTTGTTGTAGTCTGCGACGCAGTAGATGTTGCTGTGCTGGTCCACAGTGAAGGGAACCCCGTCCAGAGCCTTGGAGCACACCACGCAGCGGAAACAGCCGGGATGGTAGGAGTTCCCAACGGCCTGCAGGATCTGGACACAAACATTATAAAACATTTAGAGTTTACATTTATAGTCTACGCTATAAATGTACCCTGCCTCTCGCCCCAAACGTTAGCTGGAGACAGGAACTAGCATCCATCCCCACCCCATAAGGGACAAGAGTGTTAGAAATTGGATGGATGGATATAGTCTACGCAAAACTGTAGAACAGAGCTATTATCCCTCAGTAGGAAAACTGTAGAAGAAGAATATTTGTCCAGTTATTTGTTCGTTTTTGACCTCTTCGTATTGTGTTTAGATCCATTTCACTGATAACTCTCATTTCAACCTTTATTAGAATACAAGCACAACCAAGATGCACAAGAACAAAACGTGCTAACCGCTTCCTACTGCGCAAGACGACAATGTACAAATTCCTGCAGCGTTAATGAGCTGCAACTCTGGAAAAGGTCACATATGGTTGATGCGTACAAGGAGGGTCAGCTTTAAAACAGGAACAGTTGTGTTTCAAGCTTCCTGAAGATTTTTAATGTTAAACGTCAAGCTAGCTAGCAAGATATCTAGTTGGATAAAAAAATAGGATGGCAAAAGAAACTATGGAAGGAATAAAAGAAGGAAGTATAGATAAAGTCAGCAAAAAGAGACAAAGAACGTAAAGAAATACCTTTTTTTTTTTATTTTCCAGACTGAAAGCTAAAATGTCCAGACTGAGGAAAGTTGCTCTCTAGATGAACATCTCCAGCTCTCCTCACACTTTGCCCCTCAAGCATGTGAAGTTCGGTTCCCGTGGCTCACAGGCCGCCTTCTATTAATAAGCACGACGTGGTTCATATAAGGCAAAAAAAAAAAAGTCTGCAGATAATCACTGCACAGCCTTAAGTCTTTATTTACCGAAAAGCCAAGGCAAACATTCCAGGCCAAATCTTATCGTGGGAAACCAAAGAAGTGGCAACAGTGAGACGTCAGCGCATTTCTCCGTCCCCAGGAGAATGGCTTCAAAGGGAATTGTGGGAAACGTGGGGATGTGTAAAGTCATCATAGCGGGGAAAAAAACCCCCCAAAAAAACGTTACCCAACGCAAGATTGGTGGAGCTTGGATGGGATTTTCTTTAAATCTGACATAATCGTCCCTGGGTGTGAGCGTGGAAACGTCTCACCTGCTCCAGAATGAGGTGACCACACACGCTACACTTCTCAGCAGCCGCCTGGAATCCCGAAAACTGTAATTAAAAAAAAAGAGATTAGAGTTCATCCCGACTCCGAAGGTGTCAAAACACATCTCGACCTCAGCTCTCACCATGTAATCCTCTTTACAGTACACAGAGCCGTTGACATTGTAGAAGTCCTTGTTTCTCAGGGTGCGACCTGCAGAGGGGTCACATTTTTTCATAAAAAAAAAAAAAAAAAAAAAGAGAGGAAAGGGGGGAGTTATTAACGAAGGGCGTGGCGCCGACTCTGCAGGAGACGAGACTCACCGCAGGAGACGCAGGTGAAGCAGCGAGTGTGATAGAGGTGATCCAGAGCCTGGCAGGCGTTGTCCGCCCCGTACACACCTTTCCCACACTTCACACAGGTACCTACGGTGGGTTCAGGGGAGAAAACACACACACACACACACACAAGGTGGTCACAAACAGGCGTTTAGTGGCGGCTCCTGTTTACGACAGCATTCCAGGAGGATGTGTCCTGAAATCCAGCTCCACACACACACACACACACACACACAGTCAACACTTGTAAATCCTCTCGTTCGCACCACCTAGGGGATTTTCACGCGGCTAAAGCCCGGCTCCCCATGCCAGGCTGTTTGCTCATCCACTCATGTGTCTGTTATTAAAGGGGAAACTCCGCCGGATCCCGCTCTCAGAATAGAGCGCTCTTTCTTCCAGGAGTTTGGAGATTAAGACGGGCCCTTTGAGTTTTACTCAAACCCCCACATTTAGAGCAATTTGGGATGTTTATAATGACAGGGCTTCTTCAATTCGCTCCAGGAGCCAGAAAGTGACTAAAACTTGTTCATTTTTCATGAGTCCAGATCAAATTTTCTCCCCCAAGTGAAGCGGAGGTTTGCTCATCTCTCCAATTGGACCTTCAGCTGTTAGACGACGGGAAAAATTATTCGAGAACTAGATTTACTGTCTACCGGGAAGCCGGCGTTACGTTAACCTGTACAGTGATGTTACCAAGCAACAAACCAAGCCCCTTTCCTGAAGTTTGACCCTTAAACTGGGCTCAAATGAGAAAAGTTTTATAGCCACATGAGACAAGGATTGTTCTCTCATTCTACACTGCAAAAGCTCAAAATCTTACCGAGTATTTTTGGTCTATTTTCTTGTTTAAATATCTTAGCACACTTGAAATAGAACCAAACTAACTTAAAAGTAACTTTTCAGCAAGACGTAGGAGCTTAAGTCAATAAATTCGTAACATTGATGAAAAGGTACCAGCTTTAAGTAGAATAGTCTGCAGGTGGAACTAGAACATTTAAAACAAAAACATAAATATGTTTTAGACTTAGGACGAGCTTCAACATCTTGCTGAAAAGTTACTTTCAGGTGAGTTTGTCTTATTTCAAGAGTACTAAGATATCTGAACCAGAAACTAAACCAGAAACACTTCAGATTTTGTGTTTTTAGTCTACAATGACGAGACGGCAGTGCCACTGTGATGCTGAGGGCTTGTTTCACTGCTGCCGGTGAAAAGGAATAAAAACCATCTGTGAATCCTTCAACCTACTCCAGATTATGGGCTGATATGTGGATAAAACTGGAGTTTAAAAGTGTTGGTGCCCAACACGTCAGAACCGTTTCTGTAACTATTAAACTGAAGCCCTCAGTGATTATCCAAAAAACTCAAAAAAAATTAAATAAAATAAATAAAATTCATCGACTTTTCTAAGCCAAAATGACCAAAAAGTCGGCTCCCTCCCTTCGGAAGCGGCGCTGCGTCTCACGGCGTGTAAAACGCGGAGCGGAGGCCGCCGGTGGTCCGACAGCCACTCCTTCCTGTGATCTATTTACGGGTGGCACCGAGCGCTTTTTCCTCCTGCTTCTCATGTGGTTGAGGGAGTGCCACACAAATCAAGAATTCCTCCTCACTGCTGCTGCTTTGGGCTTCAGAACGCCTCTTTGATGTCTTAGAGAAAACTCAAGTCTGTGCCAAACCCCCCAAAAAATTTAAAGAAATCCCCAAAAGGTGGTAGCTGAAACTTTAAATATGCCCCAAATCGCTACATGTAACAGTGAGCCGGAAAACAACCGCATGAGGTGCAGCGGCTGGGAAAAGGTATTTATACTCCATTTTGTTACGTTTAATGTATTTTACTGTGGTTTTAAAAAGTAGAGAATAACTGTATATGGATGGAAAATGAGCTAAAAAAAAAGCTAAAAAAGTGGGGCAGTAAATTTAGTTTTAAAGTCCTTTTTATTTTAATTCAACACAGCAAACGTTTGAAAGCAGAAGCTCTGGTCAGATTACCAACAAAAAAAAATAAATAAAAAAAAAAAAATCACATTTTGGGCCCTAATGTAAAATTTCATCTGAGGAAGTCTGGCATTCTGAACACGGTAGTGGCAGCATCATGCTTTGGGGATAATCTGATGAAAACCAGCCAGAGTTTGCAAAAGACTCGAGACCCTAAACTTACAGCCAGAAAGCTACATTAGAGTACTGAAGCATTAGAGCGGCTTAGTCAAAGTCCGAAGAAGAACAGTCAAAAAATAATAATTCTAGCTGGTAGAGACTTTTAGCTGCAATCACAACAAAATGTGCTTCTGTAGAGTTTGAGCTCAAGTGGGGCGGAGTGAAAATGCACACCACACTTTTCAGATGTTATTGACAAAAAATAAATAAAAATCTTTTTGTGCGATGCTACTTTGCGATGATCTATCACAGAATCAAAACTGAAAACGTGGTTGTGACGTGGCGGACTGAAAATGCTCAGGGGGGGGTGTGTGAATATTTTGTGCAAGGCGCCGTGAGGAGGAAACATGGCGGGCGGATCAAACTGGACGCTTAAATTAGTTCTGCCTTTTTTCTGTTTCCACTTTCTGTTTCAGCTGAAGAGGGGAGTTTTCCCGCAGGTGTGTGTGAGAGCGTCTGTCTTCAGTGGCCCGGCGCAGCACGGTGTTGTATGTCCCCTCCGGGCACACATACCTGAGCAGAAAAACAGGCTGCAGCACCCCGCCCCTGCACACGCCAAGGCTGCGTTAAACACACACACACACTAACTCTGCATTGCTGTGGCCTACAGTCACTCGAGGTGGGCGAAACACGCCCTGCCACAGAAAACACACACACACAGAGAGGAAGGCTGAGTCTTAATCTTGTGTGACTCAGTAATGGCCAAAGCTGTCTTTATATGGAAGCATGTAATTTGTGCTGCAGTGGAATGTTTTGTCACATAAAAGCTGTGAGGATTCGGCGCATTAGAAATGCAGACGCCGCGGTGAATTTGCTACACCTGCCTCATCTTTAATGTCACACAAAAGCTTGAAAAATCATTTATGTGCTACTTCAACTTTGTTTTTTGTTGTTTTTCCTCCCCCCATTTTTTTTTACATCTTTGACTTCATCTCAATTTGTCTGGAGTCGTTTTCTGAAGCCTAATCGCTTCTTTTCTTTCCTTGAGCTTGATGCGCTCTGACCCTGCATGTCTCTGCAGGTTCCTGCGGCACCATCCACCGAGCCAATATGCTCCTTCAGCTATTAATCTGTCCATCTCTCCACGCAACCCCTTCATTTAGAGGGAAACCTGTGATCCGACACCAGACGGCAGTAATAACACGGCAAAGGCAGACGCTGGATGACCCAGCACACGATTCTGGGAACAGTGGCTAAAACTGGGGCTGTGGTTTGACTAGAGATGAACCGATCCGAGTTTTCCTGGCCAATGCAAACCGCCAGTTTTTTCTTTCAGGCCTGAGATTCCAACTTTCACTTTTTTTTCTGAAGGAAGATGATAGAAGTTTTGAAAGCACCAGAAAAAAAACAAACACAAACAAACAAATAAAAAATAAATCACTTGGAAAAACTAAATTTTCTAGGTGTGTGATGATGATAGATGCACTTAAAAGACAAACAAATGCAGTAGTTTGTAGTTCTGATCCATCAACAAAGTGAGAAACAATGACTTTAGTATTAGTAAACAAAAATGATCATCTTCCTATCGCTGACCAGCTGATTGGTGCATCTCTAGATCTAGATGTTGACAGTATGGATGCACCAATATAAAAATTTGGGCCAATATCCGATATTAAAATTACTATCATGAACAATAACTGACATATGTTATATTTTTCTACCTTTTCAATGCCTTGGGGGGGAAACACAACTGGTTTTACCACTGCTTCAGATAATTTACCCAGAATCCTTTGCTGTTTCACTGTCACATGACCAAACAAATCCCACAAGACTAACTCTCTCACCTCCCCTGCCAGAGACAAACAGCAATAAGATTAATATCGGTTAATTTTATTTATCGGCCTGATACCAATACATTAAAAAATGAAAAATATCAGCTGATACCGATGTTAGTGCCGATATATCATGCATCTCCAGTTAACAATACTGAAATATCATCACGTCTCTTCCTACTAAGTACCTCAAAACTTTAGCTGAAAAATATTCTCACCAAAGAACTCCTGCCGGTTCTCCGCCGTCTCTCTTCCAGCTGCACCGGAGTCTTCCTGAGGTCGGACTGGCCCGGTGGCCGGTGAGGGTATAGGCTGATCCTTCAGCCTGAGGCCCTCCAGCAGCCCCCCGCCTTCTCGGGCAGCATCCCTCAGGAGAAGCCGGGTCAGCTCCTCCTGGTAGCGGGTTCCGGGCAGGTCCGAGTACCGGGCCGCCTCTTTCCCTCTCACCGCCTGCTTGTCCTCCCACCAATCGGGGCCCCCCTGGTAGCAGGCCGCCGCCGGGCTTCCCACCGCAGGTGGGTAGGAGTGGCGGCTGTCGTACGGCCCCGGGCGGCCCCCTGCCTCCAGGTACTGAGTCCAGGCCTCTGCGGCGGTGACCCCGGCTCTGCCGGGAGCCCCGTACCCCGCCGCAGACCCTCCAGCCTGCATGGGCTGCTGCTGGACGGAAACAGAGTAGCGGGAGTCGTAGCCCAAGCTGATGCCGCTGGTTCTGTTGCTGCTGCAGCGGCTGCCAATGGGGCTGCCCCCGCCCCCGCCGCTGGCCGTGCTGGAGGCGAAGCTGGACCTGGGGCTGACCAGCACTGACTCCTGCATGCTGAACGATGAACACGGGCTCAGGGTGGGACCGGGCGGGTAAAACAAACCCACGTTCCCCCCTCCAGGTATATCAGAGGGGCGATGGGGCGGATGGGACAGGGAAGCGGGTCTAGGGTTGTCCCACACTTCACCCCCGGTGCTGAGGCGCTTGTACAACAGGGCCTCTTGCAGGGAGAAGCGCTTGTGCCTCTCGGGTTCAGAGTTGAAGCCCTGCTCAGCCGGCCCCCCTCTGGGAGCGGACCCGTATCCCAGACCAGCAGGGTACAGCGGCGGGATGGAGTGGGTCGGCGGCTGGGACAGGAGCTGCTGCCGCCTGACCAGCTGCTGGAGCTCCAGCGAGTAACGCCGCTGGTTCAGAGAGGCCTTGGAGCCCAGGGCCCCCACGGGGTCAGTGTCAGGGGTCATGCCCAGGTGGGCCTCCACTCCGTCTGTCCGGTAGCAGGAGGCTCGCTGCTGGGAGGAGGGCCGCCTCAGCTGTGCCAAGGTGGAGGGATGCAGCGGCTGCTCCCCATCGGCGCCCAACGCGGAGGAAGACGGTGTCGCCGGGACTCCAGCGTCGCCGGTGGTGGAGAACTGGGCGGGCCTGGAGGGCGAGGCGGCCGCGGAGCTGGGAGCAGACGCTCCTGAGATGTTGGCGTTGCTGTTGTTGGAGTTGTTGGCGGAGTCGTGTTTCTTCTTGGAGCTGTTGAACTTCACACTGCCCGCGTCGGTGAGCTTCAGCTTCCCCAGCAGCTTGCTTATAGGCCGGTCCATGATGGGAGCCTCCAGAGTTACAGTGTCTTCCTTTATGCTACAGAGCAATAACTCAGATACAGAGTGAGGGAGATGTACAGCAGAACAACAGATGCTCTAATAGGGCTACACTTGAAATGATTTGAATCAAACTGTAAAAAAATATGTTTTTTAAAAAAAAAGAAATATTCTTAAAATAACAAGGACAACTTCTATACACGCAATAAATACAAAGCTGATAAATAAAAAAATTATTAAAACATTTCAAGAGTTTAACATGATTTAAGCCCACGTGTGGAAAACCCACAGACACAGGTAGGCTCCGTGGACACACAACACAAAGAATTCAAGCCAGTCCAGCCAGGAAATAAGACAAACATGGACACTTCGTTGTGACCTATGGAGGGCTTCCTTTGTCGACCCTCCACATCTGTAGGACTTCAACTCTCTGAAATCCTCTCCAAAGTCTCCTCAGTGTCCAGTTTCTTTCTCTTCTCTTTGAAAACACAAAGCAGAGAGGTTCAGCAGGATGCGGACCGTCGCCTCTTCATGTGGGTCCAGTGTAGACGAGAACATAAACCCGTTCGTGCTCAGATAGTCGACTCAGCCGACGTCTGCCGTTCATCTCATGTGCTCACAGTAACATTATACTGGCTTTAAAGAGAGAGGGGAGCAGGAAAGATACACACGGGACCCTGGCTGAACTCCGTCCGCACGTCCATCCGCTCGGCTCGGCTCCGATTCGGCTGCTTTTATCATTCCCGATTCAAAGGGAGAGAAGAAGAAGAAAAGACGGGATCCAGTTCGGGACTCGGTGTTGGTAGCAGAGAAGTTTGGGCAAAAGGAAACGGGAATGATTTGAACCGGCGCTCCGTTACTCCTGAGCTAAACCGAGTCGGTCCAGATAAATAAAATCCCTCCCCGTGAGCACCGCATAGTCCAACAACTTTGTCTCTTTCTTTCCCCTCAAATAATAACTTACCTCCCCCTCCTTTTTTCACTTAGTTTTTGCTAGCCGTAACACAGAGAGCTATTTCCGGTTGAAGCTTTTCAAAGTAAACACCCTCTGAACAGCATTTAGCTTGAAACACTTAAAATAGCGGGAAAACGAGTTAAACTCGATTTAACTTTGCATGTGAAAGAGTGTCAAATCATTATTACACCAAAAATACAGACGATATCTCAGGTTCTATTTTTTCATTTCAACTTTCCCCCAGCGTGATTGATTTTATTGTGAAGTGATGATCTCAAATAGCCGTTATGTTGTTTTGTGCAAATTGACGCGCATTGTTCTTTTATCAGCGGCGGCTTGCTCCTCGCCGCGACCCGGCCCGGGGGGGGGGGCGGGGGGCGGGTGGGGGGGGGGCGGCGGGGGGCCGGGGGGGGGGGGGGGTCAGGGTGGTCCGTCTCTGGCGGGTGT
>CAEFZX010021517.1:0-17802 GCA_903066825.1 Alfaro cultratus
GTGTGTGTGTGTGTGTGTGTGTGTGTGTGTGTGTGTGTGTGTGTGTGTGTGTGTGTGTGTGTGTGTGTGTGACGTCACGTCGTGCCAAAAAAAAAAAAAGTTGCCGTGACCATAAACTTGAAGTAGGTATCTTAATAACAGTTACTTATGACCGAAGATCATAACCGAATTCATAAATGTTGACTACATTTAGAATGCGTTAGGTACTAGTTATTAGAGATTACCTTAAATATTCACAATAGTCTACTACTTTTGGTAGTACTATTGCTACTACCAAAAGTAGTAGCAATAGTACTACTTTTGGAAGTAGCAATAGTAGTACTATTGTAGTACTATTGTGGGTCTCTGCAATTGTGAGACCCACAGTTAGGTTCCAAAGTATTCATTCCCTTTGCGGATTTTAATGAAAAATTGTATAAAAAAGTTTTTTTAAATCAAATTGTTTTAATTAAATTGAAATGAGATCAGCGTATCTCAAATTATAATAAAACAATGATGAAAGAAGTGTCAATTAAAAAAATTATTTACATTTGAATAAAAAGGACATGTTGAATATTACTTTCTTCTACATTCAAACAGAATTTCTTTATTATGATTGCAACAATTACACCCTTCTACTGGCAACCAGTTTTTTTAAGATTTTTTTTGCACGTTTCCACTGATATTTTTACGTTTCATAAAAGTGAAGTTTTTGAAGCCTCTTTACAATCACCATTACCATCCTCCACCGATACTCTATCCGATAGTCTATCGGATTCATATTGTGCCGTTCTTTTAGTTTCTGCAAGAGTACAAAACAGCAACAGTTGCTTGGTCAGCTTCCTTAGAATGGCTGACAGATATAAAAACTTACACAACAGAAACCTTCAACCTAAAAAAAGTAAATATACAGTAAACAAAAAAAATGCACAAGCAGAGATAGTAGTCAGCTAAAAATGTTGTTAGCATAAACAACCTCTTTAACGCTATAACTATAACTATAATTAAAATGGTAATATGTTAGGTCTATATCTGCTGATGAGTAGAAAAAACACAAGTGATAGCAAGGACTGCATTTTATTAAAAGGATGTTTTGTTAATGAAATGCCCTTTTGCTGTCAGAGCAGATTGGGCAGTCAGATTCAAGATGATAAAAATTTAAATATGCTCAAATTAATTACTTTTAGAAACCAAGATGTTCAGAATACCATTTTGACCACAAAACCCATCAGCAGCGGAAGACCGCACCAGGTTCCTCTCCTCTTAAGATTAGACCAGCAAACTAAGTATACAATATGCACAGGCTCACCATAAAGGGACAAAAATATATTGGCATTCAACTAACAGTAATTAGCTGGCCACCGAGCACACGAAGCGTATCCAATTGAGTTTTCATTTTTAGTCAAAGATTTAAAATCAAGCTTCAAGTTTACAACATAAACTGGAACCTCCCATTCAGGGCCGGATTTAGGAGGGTGTGGGCCTCTGGGCTTGAGCCAAGGTGAGGCCCCTACTTAATCATTGTTATACAGTTACATATATATATATATATTTCCTTCCCTTTGGGTGGTTGGCACTTGGCAGTGAATTACTTGTGGAACCCATCCTGTCCACAAACCTTATCTACCTACAAGGTCACAGAGATCAGCCACTGTCCACCATGAGAGAGTCTGATGGACAGTCCCAACCACCAGGTCATCTCTCCATGCAAGGTTTACAACAGTCACTCCATGATTGCCAACATTTTTGCTATATTTTGCACACACGCACGCACAAAAACATTTCAGCAAGTCAAATTTTTAAAGATCGGTGATCAGCCAGAAAATTGCTACCGGTGCACCTTGACTGAATGTAAAGATCATTACTACAAACAAAATCTACTTAGTAGTTATTAAAGAAACACTTGGAACATCTTGAGTATGTCTATTCAACAGAGCTTTCCTACAGAAGAAAAAATTGGCAATGTTCTCTATCCTTCCTCTATGTACAGTATTTCTCCTTCTTCATTTCTATCTTCATCTGTCTCCCTCTTTTAATTTTTATCAACTGTGTCTTTCTCTGTAATTATCAGGTTTATTTCCTTACCACGTTCAGACAGTCAGGTTGTTTCCCCTCTGAGAGCCAAACCTGGTCAGAACTTTGATTCGGTGATGACTGGGTTTAGCTGCGTGTCAGGGCAGGACGCGCTCGAGCTAATTACAGTTGGCCCTTCGCCATATGACTAGCACAGCTCCTCTCGCTACTGCTAGCTGGAAGCTAAAGCTAGTTCCGCCTTTTTAACTTCGCATTGAGCGCGAGCGAGCAGAGCATCGCATTACTGTTCTGTGACTTTGGCCGTTTTCTTTCTCTTTGAATCGTTTTGTTGCTTTTTTTTTTTTCTTTTTTCAAAGCATCACTGACTTTTAGCATCGTTAAAAATACCAAACAGCCGCGGTGGATGGAGGAGAACTCAGCCTGTGTTTGGATGGACTCACCGCTTTCAAAACGCGATCCGGAGAAGAATCGTTTCTGTTCGTAAATATGTTCCGATGCTTTAAAATTAACATCCAAATTCCCTGCTTCTTGCTCAGCCCACTAAGCTCACACCAACTCATCAGTTTTTAGCCAAAGCGCAGGGTCAGTACTGTACGGACTATCTGTGGTCATCGCTTAACCTGGCGAAGAAGTTCGTCCTTCCGCCGCTTCTTGGGCGGCACCGGGTCAGTCAAGAGATCCCGGTTCTGGTGGACCGTAGAGCCGCTGTTAGCCAGGCTAACGTCTTGAGAAGCGGAGAGGAACGATGGTTCTGTTCCAGGTCCAATATGAGTTTTAAAAAACCCTGTTAGCTTGGATATTTTCTTCATCACCTCTCGGTCGCGCTCGTTTTTCTTTCGTTCCTGCGCTCCGCTGTCTTTCATTCTGTTGTCCGCCATCTTGAGAAATCCCTCCCTGAGGCTCCGCCCCAAAGCGTAAGAAGCGTCCAACTTGGACCAATAATAATCAAGCATTCATGATGGACGTTTGCCAGAAAAAAGTCAGACATTTTTTCAACAACACCGCCAAAATCCTCTGAGCTAGTGATAAAATTAAGACATTCTGACCTTATTCATTCACAAAAATACAAAGCATCTTTCTGGCCCTGGGCTGCAGCCCCGGTAAGCCCATGCTTGCTCCTATTGAGTCTGAATTCCAGTAACAAATTGGAAAAAATATAGCCTGGATCTACAAGTCTTGATTTCACCCATGACATCCAGATTGTAGGGTCAGAATTTGGGTTAATGGTGTTGATCCCTTAGTACCAACAGAGAATGACAACCTGCCTGAGTACATTTGATAATCAATCCTTTTAGCCAAAATGTCCAATGGTTGCTTCCAGTATAATCCGCCATATCAAAAAGTTCAAATTGTCTCAAACTTGAATGTGTTAATGAGCTTGAATGTGGTAGAACACAAGAGTTCCCAATGTCCTTCAGATGCTTCAACCCCTCGCTCAAATGACTGGTGCTGAAGTCTATGGTTCACCTACAGGGCAAACTGCAGAGGAAAAATTCAACTTGGGGCCCATACACTTCCTCCTGCACCTCCTCGAACACCCGAGACATATGTCGGGATCCTGTTTGTGAACTTCAGCTTGGCCTTCAACACCTTTAACCAAGACATCCTCCTCTAGAAGCTCACCCAGATCTCAGTGCAGACCTCCACCTGTCGGTAGATCACCAGGTTCCTGACTGACTGGCATCAGTGGATGAGGCTCGAGAGCAGCTTCTCACATAAAAACCATCAGCACTGGCGTCCCCCAGGGGTGTGTTCTCTCCTCATTCCTTTTTTCTCTGCACACAAATGACTGCACCTCAGCGGACCCGTTTGTGCAACTCCTGAAGGTCGCAGATGACACCGCTGTTATTGGTCTGATCTCAGACAGTTGGCTAGTCCACTGTCCGATGTAGAACGTCCGATGGACAGTGAACTAGCCAAGGAGTACACATGGACAACCGCATGGAGTATTTGACACTCCATGTGGTTGTACAGTCACATGCAACCACATACATGCTTCTCTCACCAACACTGTGGATCACATAATGTATTAAACAATGAAAGTTTGCCCTTTTTTTTTTGTTATGTGGCATTTTGAAAAAACAATAAAACAAAAACACTGACCTCCCTGGTAAGTGTTAGTTTAAAACTGTCACTGATTTCAAGTTTTTCTGTTCTGAACCCTTAACAATCAATGCCCAGACCAATACATTCATATTTACATTATTTCAACATTGTCTTCCTCTTTTGTAAAACCACAGCATAAATATATATTTTCAAGAGAGAAAAAGCCTTTTCTTTTTTTTATATATTTAGATTTTAAATGTCTTCGTAAAGAGCAAAGCGAGCCAAAGCAAAAGTCCTTGTTTATGTGCACGAACTTAGCAAATAGAGCTGATTCTGAGTTTAATGTCGATATCTGGTGCAACAACTGATGCATAAAGTGTTCATGTGAGGCTCTCCACAGTCCACTCTAGAATAGATTGTATTTAATAGCTTTGGTTAAAAAAAAAAAAAAAAAAAAACACACACATGATAAAACCCAAACAGAAAAAACTCTAAAGCCTTCAAAAATAAACCTCACACTGGAACAAAAAACATGCATGTTGCTTTCTAATTTGACAACAGTTTTTATGATTTTTTGTGGTGTGATTTGATTACATCTTTTACATATGAAACACTGAGAAGACCTTTGTGCCCCCCATCATATTTGCAAACATTTTGAGAGGCTGGCAGCATTTGAACACAACACATCTGGCTGACACATGCAGCGCTTACACCCTGTCCTCACACATATTCTTCACCATTTCCTCCCATCAGGAGTTATTTCCTCTCTGAAAGAAAAATGGCACACAGTAAAACTTTCCTGCTAAGAATGGCTTCCAATTTTGAGGACGGCCTGACATGAAACGGCAAGCAGAAATAGATCAGCTTGTCTTTACCACTAGGGGATTTATTAGAAAACACGCTGGTCGATAAGAGACACTGGGTGGTAATCATCATGCGCAGACCTAATTTATACTCCGACTATATGACAGCTGTGACTCCATCACTTGTTACATCTTCATTCTGTACACAAAGCAAACACTGGTGAATTTGTTTTTCAGGTACATATGATCTTGTTGGACAGCAAAGAGCAAATTAAAACAGCTGTCTCATAAAACAAATATTTGACTTCAAACATCGGGTTTCCCAGAGTTCATGGAATCTCCACAATGGTGTTTTTAATTACTTCAAACACTGAGAATATTATGTACTTGTAGAAACGTGACCTGTGACTTTTTTTTTTTTCTTTTTTTTTTGTAGCACGTAGTGGTATGTACACTACATCAACCCCAGGCCTGGAGAGCAGTCTTAACTTTATATTGTACTTTTTTGTGATGTGTTGGATGACTGCTTCTTAACAGGGGCTACGCATAACAACAATAAAGTCTTTCTATTCTTGCTTTATAACATTCCGAACAGAACAGCAGAGCTTGAACACAATAAATGTCTTCCAGACTCCCCAAATCAGTCTGAGGTCTCTCAGAGACCTTCATAGGTTGTTTTTTTTGTTGTTGTTGAAGGTCAGAATTGATGGCTGAAGTTTTGGGCTAAGATATAAAAGGCTTGTGTCTATGTTCATGTGGTGTGGATCTGGCTGCTGCTTAGTAACAGAGTGTAGTTGCAGCTGCGCTGCAAAAAATGCCTGCTTTAAATAACAGGTTTCAGTCCGTTACTGAGGATTTTTGCTATGCTGATATGTCTAGATTATTTATTTTGTTTTATTAATTTTAATTCCATTATTGTTCTATTGCAGACTATTCCTGGGCTTCTTGGCCAATGGATCCTATGTTCTTGCTGAATCATTATTGGTCATGTATACTCAGGTCGACATGATAATTGACATCTGGCACAGACTTTAGAAAGTACTTACAAGGGTGGTAGCCCAGTGCCCTAATTTTTGGGGGGCTCTATAGATTTTTTTTAAAAAACAATTTCTTACCAATGCATGTTTTGCAAAAAAATTGTACTTTACATAAGTACCATTTACGTACATATAAATGTACTTATGTATTGAGGTGAGTTAATACAACTCACCTCTATATCAGGAGAGTTGTATTAATATTTTGTCATTTTTATAAATACAAACAATATTCAAGTATTTGAGAATTATGGAGGTGTGGTAGATTTCTTTGGGGACCAACCTGGCGCTATCGGCTAGCTATTGTATTAAAATCTGCCACACATCAATTCATGGGTATGAATTGATACCCATATCAATAGACATAGTTTAAGTCTATGTCTTTACTACTGTAAGTTGCATTTGTAAAAAAATAAAAAATTCTGTTGTGGCTAAGGCACCAAAACCGGCTCCAGCCCAGGGGTCCACATCCTTGTAAATTGGTCCCTGATTTTTATTATTTATTTCTTTAAGGTTTAGTTCTTTTGTAGGGTGTCTTTTTGAGGCACCGTGGTAGATGCAGGACATAAAGTTGCTTAAAGATATTTTTTGTTCTTAATATTTGAGCACACAAAAAGCTTCTTATATTCAATTTATTCATTTACCACAAGTAACATATTTCAAGAAATCTTGTTAAATAAAGTTAATATTCTTCCCAAAAGATTCATTTTCACTATTTTATTTTTTTTATTAGCGTCACGCACATGTGAATGTGGTCATTTCCTTCTGCCTTTAGGTCTCCAGTCAGTCTCCACATGTCATGTATTTAAATGTGTTTTTTTGTTGTTGTTTTTTAACACCAACTGGAGGAAAGATGTTCCCTGTCCCCCCACTCCTCCCCGCAGCTCTCCAGTCGTTTAAACGCCTCTCCAGCTGATGCTGCTGTTGTCAGACAAACACGGCGGGGCCGCGTGCCAGTATTGACACTCCTACGGACGCACGCGCGGTGGGTGACCCGGCAAGCGGGACACTTCTGTTTTTTGCAGCGTGCGGGCTATAAGGAGAGGGAGTGGCGCTCTGGAGAGCAGTGAGGAGAGAAACTCCAAACGCAGACGGCAACACGGCAGCGCCCGGGATAACGTGATTAGCGCTCTATTAAGTCCGCTGCCGAGCGCAACTAGATGCAGCGCAGAGACCAGAGAGAGTGGAGAGACAAGAGGCGCAGGGGAAACGCTTCATCCGGTACATGGATCTTCTTTGCCTCCTCTTGGTTTGCCTAAAGAAGTTCCCCGGTCGCACTATTTTAGTGCCCTGGCACTGGAGAGCCGCTGTCATCGCTCCTTGTTTTAGGTAGGAGTATTTATCATTGTATTTACCTCGATTTTATCCACATAGTGGTGCCAGGCTGTAAATCTGTGTTAATTGTATTAGGAGCACTGATGAAGAGATGACACAATTCTAAAAATATGATAAATAATATAATTTTTTTTCTCTTTTTGTTTTATTTTCAGATGAAGTGTCATTTTTTAAAGTATCCCTCACAATGAGGAGGAAAAATCCGGGAAAGTCTCAGAGGAGTGATTCAGTCTCTTCTCCTCTCAGCTCTCCCGGGAACCACTAGTTCTTTCCTTCCTGGCGGATGATATTTGTAACCTCAGGTGAACTCTGAAAGGAAGTGGGCCAATCTGCTACCATGGCGGACAACAATAGCGCCAACCAGAGCTTACCTAGCTTGGCCCCTTACAGCCTGCGGATAGCCCTGCCGCTGCTCGTGGGCTTCATGATCCTGCTCATAGTGTTCGGTAACGTCCTGGTGGTCATTGCAGTGTTTACAAGCCGGGCCTTGCGAGCCCCGCAGAACCTGTTCCTGGTTTCCCTGGCCTCGGCGGACATTCTGGTGGCCACCCTCGTGATGCCTTTCTCCCTGGCCAACGAACTCATGGGATATTGGTACTTCGGCGATGTCTGGTGTGAGATTTACCTCGCGCTCGATGTTCTTTTCTGCACCGCGTCCATCACCCATCTGTGCGCGATCAGCTTAGACCGCTACTGGTCCATCACACAGGCCATTGAGTACAACCTGAAGAGGACACCTCGCCGCATCAAGTGCATCATCTTTATTGTTTGGGTTATTGCTGCAGTTATCTCATTCCCGCCACTTATCACAATGGAGAAAAACAACAACGAGGCATACCCCGAGTGCAAGATCAATGACCAAAAATGGTACGTCATCTCCTCCTGCATCGGATCCTTCTTCCTACCGTGCGTCATCATGGTACTGGTCTACGTACGGATCTACCAAATCGCCAAAAAAAGGACACGGGCGCCACCCGGAGACCGGAAGCCAAATGCCATTTTGAAGTCACCTAATACTCCTGCTGCGAATGGGAAGGAGAACGGCGCAGGCGACGACAAGGACCGCCTCTGTCACGAGAAACTGAACGGTGAACAGGCCATAGAGCTCCAGGGAGTTGAAGGACATAGGAAGGCAGAGGAGGCAAAAGGTGAGATCAATGGAGTGGACCTCGAGGACTCATCGTCCTCTGACCACAAAGTGAACAATCCATGCTCCATTAGAAAGAAAACAAACAAGGGGAAACCCAGACTAAGTCAAATCAAACCAGGGGATTCCAACATCCAAAAGCAAGAGTCGAACACCAAAGGCAGCCGCTGGAAAGGTCGTCAAAATCGTGAGAAACGTTTCACCTTCGTCTTGGCAGTGGTCATTGGTGTCTTTGTCGTTTGTTGGTTTCCTTTTTTCTTTACTTACATGCTGAAAACTCTTTGCATATCCTGCAACGTGCCTACAACCTTGTTCAAGTTCTTCTTCTGGTTCGGCTACTGCAACAGTGCCCTGAACCCTTTGATATATACTGTTTTCAACAACGACTTCAGGAGGTCGTTCAAAAAGATACTGTGCAAGAGGGACACCAGGAGATACGTATGACTCCAGTTTTGCATCCTTGTATATTTTATATATATATAAAGATATATATATATATATAGTATATTGTGCATCCATTGTAAAACAGTATGCCCATTGTGCATGAACCTGCAATTTGTGATCGCTCAGGAAGGTGTTTATCTGCAGACTCTTCCTTCCCTTTGAATGCGTCCACCTGTCACAGCTGTAACACGACGATGGAGATCACAGAGAAAACCACAGTAAGATCATATTTTTATTGTATCTGCTTTTTTTTTTTTTTTTTTTTAAAAAAGAGGCAAACAAAGTTATTGTTATGTGTTGAATTTGTACTATGTCATAACTAAATGATTTGTCTGAGTATTTGTCTATATTTGTTTTCTTGGAAACAGTATTGTACTATTTTGTATGATATGGTGATATTGACTGCAACAAAAATGATGCTGGTGGACTTGTGCTAAAGTGCAGCTTCTAAAGAATAAATAAAGCCCATTTTGTCAGAGATGGTTTAAAAAAAACCTAGAGGAAAGATTGGAGTGATGATTTCATATAATTTTGGATCTTGTCAGCGCACTTTCAAACAATAAAAAAAAACTTGGAGGTTATGGGGAAGGGTACAGAGTACAGAAAATGAAAAGCTAGAATTTGGTTCGTGAAAGTGAACAACAAGGGTTACGTACACTTATCAGAATGAATTTCATATTATTTTGGGCTTTCAATGATTTATTTTAACAGATTTTTTTATTCCAGCTTAGACTGATTATACAACAAAAAAACTGCAGTGTTTTCAGCTAAGTGCACAAGATGGAATATTCTAGGTTTTGTCACCATTAATGTTTGATTAATTGTTTCTCATTCAGC
This sequence comes from Alfaro cultratus, assembly GCA_903066825.1. Taxonomy (NCBI): domain Eukaryota; kingdom Metazoa; phylum Chordata; class Actinopteri; order Cyprinodontiformes; family Poeciliidae; genus Alfaro; species Alfaro cultratus. The sequence goes on from CAEFZX010021517.1 coordinate 9,660, forward strand.
AGCCTTATGTTTCTTCTGACGTGATTCTGGCAGCACTTATCTCACTGCCGCTTTAGACAGAAATGTTAGAGCTCATTTAAACTGGTTAGTTTCCTGCCTTGTTTTTAAATATGGTCTAAAAGTGAAGAGGTGGGGGTAATGTCCAGAAGCCACATTTCAGTCATATCCATTCTAGAACAGGATTTGATGAGAACTTGGGCTCAGTGTTTTGTTGGATAATGCGCCTGTGCCTAAGTTACAGTTTAGAAAACTTGAAGCCGGCCCTCATTATTCCTTATTCCACTAGTGCAGCCACCACCGTGCTTAGCAGTTGGTGCAGTGCTGTTAGGACTGGAGCCCTCACTTTGGTCCAAACATACTTCATGTTGTCAAAGTCAACTATATCAGCCTTTGGCTCATCTAAATATATAACAATCCATCAGTGAAGCTAACATTAAGTTTCTGAAAATGCCCCAACCGTAACCCAGGTGAAAATGTGTGGACTTACATGAACTCTATCAATTCTGCTAAAATGAGGATCGAATGCTGAGCCAGACAATGCCAGAACACATTCTGGTGTGTGTTTCTTGCTTTTGCGCAATCTTTACATCAATTGGAAGCGGAGTCTATTTAGCCCCTCAAATACAGTTTTGAGGAAAGTTTTATGTTCATTATCTAGCAACAATGAAAGTTCAGCAGGGACTTTCTAACCACAGAGCACTGCACCTGCTGCCAAACATGGTGGTGGAAGGAAACTTGGACAGTAACAGGTTTACCAACAACAAAGTGGAAAACTTTGTTGTTTTCCACTTTCCACAGTTTTTACATTCCAAACTGTTGTTGGAATATAAAAAGCAGACCAACATCCAGTTTCTGCACCAGCCCAGATGTCTACTCTGCTGAAAATTTACAGACTGTGCTCTGACACAAGTCATCACACACAACACAAAGCTGTTTTAATTCATTATTTCCATTTTGGCTAAAAAAGGGTTTCCTGGAATTATTTTTGGAAGAATACATTGAAATAAATCTTAGGGTTGGTGCATGTAAACACTGGAAACACAATAGGTTTACAGATTTACCCCTTATTTTATTAATTTTTTTTTATGCTGATTTTGAGTGCATACTGATTTGAGCTGCATTTTTCTGCCACACTCTTGGTAGAAGCTGATGAACCCTGATGTATACTTCACTGTCCTGCAGGGAGCTGCTGGTTCAAAAGGAGAACTGCAGACTTGCCGGTCTGTTTAATCTGACCTTTTTGATAATCTAACAAGGCGATCGGCACTTAATGAACATGTCCAAATGTTGCTATGCTTTCCGGATTAATCCTGTTTATGATTAGATGAAGGTCTCTTATCTCAGACTTCTCAGGACTACACGACTTTTTAAAAAATTCCTTTATAGTTAGATAGATAGCATTTTAAGGAGTTTAATAGTGCAACTCAAAGAAGTTGCGGTTCATTTGCCACTTTGTGTTCTTCATCATGACCCAGTCAAACGCAAACCTGCTCAACGGGGCTGTCTCCAGCACCTTCCTCTATGCTTCCTTTGTCAAAAAGCCCAACAACCGTTCTCTATTTATTTAACTCAAAGAACAGATATTGCATCTCCCCCTGCAGAGGAGTCATGCAAATGGATTCCCTTTTGACGGTCGAGCGAGAAAACCTCACAAAACTAAACGATCCCACTGAGAGATCACCACCGCCTTGTTCTGATGAAACCGACGTACACAGAAACTGAAATGCGCGCAGTGTCTCCCTGCACGTTTGTGTAATGAGAAAGTACAGGGCGGGGTGTGTGGGAGGGTTGGTGTGTGAGAACGTGCAAGAGTACTCACTGCACATGTAAACAGAGGGGCTGAGCTCCCTCTGCGCGGACACGTTTGCAGTCGTGCTCACAGAGAAAGGTCGGTTTGATGGATGTGGGAATTTCGCAGGGAGACTTTAGGATGTTGTTTTAAGATACGCGCTGGGGGGTGAGAGGGGACAAAGTCTAATGTAAGGGTTGGTAATTGTGCAGTGACAATAAGGTTCCAAGATCTATCGTATAGAAATATTAGCTTCAGCACATTTTATTTTTGCTATACTCCACTCTGGAATAGATGCCAGAGAAGATTGAAGACAACCAACTAACTTCTGGGTGAACAGTGTCTTGCTTGCATGAGAATTTGTGCCGCTAGAACCTTTTATCATTATGTTTCATCAAAACCCCCATGTTTCCTAGTGCACAGCAGAACATAGTGGTGAAGGAAAAGGATACTTGATGTTCAATTTTTGTTATATATATGAAAGAATCCCTGAAAATTGAGGAGTGCTTCTGTATTCAGCCCCTTTGTAGCACCAACTTTTGAAGAAAATTCAGCTGAGTGTCTTTTAGGCCATGTCTTGCACATATAAAAAGGATTTTGCTCATTTTTCTTTGAAAAATGTCTCAAGCTTAGTGAGACTGCATGGAGAAACTTACTAACCCTCAATTCTTAAAATCTCAATTGGATTTAGGTTTGTACTTTGGCCAGGCCCTTCTAACACACATATTTGCATGGATTTAGCTCTGGCTGTATGTTTTCAGTGCAGTTCAGAGAGAGACCAACACAGCTAAGCAGATAAGCGTTGAAGCAGTTTGCAACGCTTATGGGATGAAAAATAGTTTATACAATTAGGCACAACAAAAGCTGAGCCGGTAGCTTCATCTAGGAGAGACAAGGAGTTAATATGGAGCTAAAGCAGTCTCAATATTCACAAGCTCACAGGATGATTCACACATGTATTTCTGATGCAGAAACAAATTTATCTTGATTCACAACCTGTTTGTGAGTCAAGCAGGTTGTGAACTTGATTGCATTTCTGTGTGAATTTTGAGAATCCCCCCGATTTGGCTCAACCCACAAATGACAGTTTTTACAAGGAGGGAATGATCTGCAACTATTCAGATAGCTTTCTTGTTTCAGCCAATCATAAGAAGGCATCCCATGTGAGGTTATGATTTACGTATAAATCAATCAGTGAAGTTCAGACAATTTTATACCTTAAAATGACTTCTGTGTGACAGACTGGCGTCCTGTCCAGGGTGACCCCGCCTCTCGCCGGATGGATGGATGGATGGATGGATGGATGGATGGATGGATGGATGGCGCTGACAGCAGAGGAGAAAGAGAAATATCTAAATTAAGATATTTAGCTACTTTCCCCCATGTTATGAGAAGTTGTTTAATTTCTTTGGTATTATTATTCGACTATCAACACAGGCTAGCAAGCTAAGTGAGTGAGATAAATCCTGTCAAACACTTTACATATTATTAACAAGAATTTGAACTATATGGAAAGACACCAGTGACCAGCCTGATGCTATTAGCATGCAGAAGCCCTAGCGTACCACGCAAGTTTAGCTCATTCACTCACTAGCTTAGCTCAGCTGCTTATCTTGCTAGTTTGTGGTAATAGTTTAATAATTAAACAACTTTTCATAACATGGGGAAAAGCAGCGAAATATGCTAAACTGGATCTTTTACTTGTTGTTGCGAGAAGCCATGTTGAGGCCTGACCTGTTTGTACTTCATATGGCAACAGCGCTCTATGAATGGGTTAATTGGATTGGCTTAAATCATACCCTCACCGGGGCTGATTGAGGGTTTCTATGATTGGCTAAAACAAGGAAGACATTATATACAGATCATAGCCTGCTGTGTAAAAAATAGACATTTGTGGGCTAAGCTAAGTCAGAGTGGTTTTAAAATTCACACACAAATGCAGCCAAGTTCACAGACCAGAAGCAGGTTGTAAATAAAGATACATTTGTGTGTGCACCAGAAATAAATGTGTGCAATAGCTTGAGGCAAAAGTTGGACGTTCAGAATAGGAGGCATTCCCTCTCCTATTGGTGGTGAATAGGTTTTGCAAGCAGCCTTTGTGTGGATGAACGTTACTCAGTGTTACAGCCAAAAAGCTTCAAACTCTTAGAACTTCCTAGGCTAATACATAATCTGTTATTCACATGCAGGAGAAGATTTATGTCAAGATATTTCATTTAAATGTTCAGACTATTCTGACTTCTCATTGAGCCCACTCCCCGCTATGTCGGCTCTCTGCAACTTAACTCTAATGCATGATTAATCTAGTTTAACGCTATGCTTATGTTGCGGATAGAGCAAAGATCTCTTTTCGTTTCATCATTATGGAGTTGTTCTTGATGATTACTCCTCTTTAAAGAGCATATTTATAAGTTTGTCTTTAAACTGTAAATGTGCTCTACTACCTTTATGAATTCTTCATGTGCAGTGAAACTGGGATTCCTTTTTGGACTTTCTAGAAATTCTTCATGCTTGTCTCTCAAACAAAGCATATACCCTGGAAAAAAGCAACATTTTGACAGCAGATAGTAAATTCAGTGGGCTGCCATTCTAATTTTTGAAATGCAACACATCCCTTTTTAAAGTCGAAGAACTGTATTCTACTATACTGCATTATGCAAAACAGAAGATATGCATCATGATACTCAGGCTGTCAGGTTTATTTAATGAACAGCAGATACTTTCACCAAAACAAATGTTTAAAAATTTTTATGTATGATGTAATAATATGGAGCACTGTTTTAAACAAGTAACATATGCAGTATAAAATGAATACAATGACTGGCTTTATACCCACTGCCAATATTAAGGCATTTCCGAGTATCCATCCAGCTGTCATTCAATGTGTGTTCAGATATGGTGCTCCCACATGCTTACAATGACTGGTCGCAACATTGCAACCACAGTTGTCTTTCTATCACCTCAAACCAGACTAGGCCCCTCTGATCACCGGCATAAACCTTTCTAGGGCTGAAACGATTCCTCGAGTGATTTGAGTACCTCGATTACTAAAATTCCTCGAGGAAAATTTACCTGCCTCGAAGCTTCGTTAAATTATGTTTTATTATTTAGTGCACCGTGTTCCGGCCGGGTTATTACTTCCGTTGTGCAGAGCTCCCACTTCCGCCTGAGTTGTTGACGAAAGCTAAGTGTTAGCAGCATAACGTCCAGTTTTCAAGTTCGGCCTGGGAGGATTTTATTGATTGACGATAATGTCTGGGTCTTTGTCGTTTTTGGGGGGGACCAATAAGCATCCCTAAAATGACTGGCGCGATGCCTGGAGTACGGCAGCTTTTTCCATCCCAGAGCTGCTGCCTGGTGGCGGTTCAGAGCGAACGAAGGTGTCAAAACCCGTCGCTAACATAAACACAAAAGCTATAGATGTTTGGGCACGGTGAGAGTTCATCCATTAAATTGACTAAAGATAAATACATAAACAAAAAGCTGGAGTATAAACATTTTTTATAAGAGTATTTATGAGCATGCCTCTTCATTATTGAATTGAATATAATTTCAGATTTTTATGTAACTTTTCTTCAGGTTAACTTGGAAAGTGAGCTGCTATTGTTACAGGTTAATTTTCTAAACTACAGAAAAGTTATTGTTAGGGAAGCTCAACTGAAAAACTGGACCGATGTTCATATGCTTTAGTAACACTGCTGTTATGTTATATTTACCAATGTTTTACTTTATCTTTTTTTAATCCAATTTCTCGATTAATAGTAAGAGTAATCGATAGATTACTCGATTACTAAAATATTTGTTTGCAACAGCCCTAAACCTTTCTATCCTCTCAACTTCTGCTCACTGGAGAGACCATTGTCTGTTGAGTCATTGGACTGTTGTGTGTAAAAATCTAAATAAATCAGCAACTTCTTAAATAGCCCGTTTCTCAGCAGCAATCACACAACATTCAAAGTAATGTAAATCATTTTTTCTTCCTGGAGTCTGTATTTGTGCCTCAGAAGGTCGTCTTCACCATGTCCTGATGATGAGGTGATAAAGTGATCGGTGAAACTAAGAAAAGGACTGGATTTTTCGGAAAATTGACTTTTTGAGCGTTAAATTGTATTATAATGTCAATCACTTGTGAAAAACATACCTGCCGTGTTGCTTTGATTCTTTTGTGAAACCCTTAAATCTTCCATGGTAACCATTCAGGGCTGCCTAAACTTTTCACCGTCCAATGCACCGCCCATTCTGCCTCTTGAAGAACTCATGCCTCACCCTGTCTTCCCCTCTCCTCTCCTCCAGACTAGCAGCAGCAGAGATTATCAAACACCTGGTGGAACTGGGAGTCTAACTGACCTTATCCAAGACGCTTAAGAAAAGTTGTAAACAGCATTATGGAGAAGCATTGTTGTGACGACATGCTGAAGAGGAAGTGTTGGAAAGGGTCAGAGCTTCTTCGAGAGGCCAATTTCAAGGTGACAGACACGGCTACGGTGCAAAGTCAATTTTCTTTTAAGTAATTTTTTTTTTTAGATATGCAGCCTTTTCATGACAGCTTTTATAGGACATGGTGCTATAAAGTGGCACTATGTGCCTGAGAAATACATAATACCGTCCCTTTTATACTGCAATCTATGGATACTCTGCCTCAGTTTTGTCAATATGGTTTCCATTGTGGTGAATTACACCTTTAAAGTTAAATGTGAGGAAAGTCTCCAGTTTTCTATCATGGATGGATGATTTATGTAACAAGTCCTATCACAATTTGCCAAACAATCTCCTCCATGTGCAACGATATTGTAAGAAATACCAAAACAAAACCTGCAAGTTTCCATCTTTGACAATAATTATTATTATTCCTCCTCCAATGGCACACATTCAACTAAGTTTGTTGTGGTAGAAAAAAAAAAAGAACTTGAGCTTAAAATTAGTAAGAGGTATTAAAAGCAAACCAAAAATGCTATCCCTGATGCTTTTCCCATTACTTACAGTGTGTTTTATTTGATGCCACTGTTACTTTAAGTACTGAATAAAGTCTCTTAGACTGCAGATTTGACCCATTCAGTATTTTAAATTTACTTTTCTGGCTCCCATTTTACCCCCCATCTGACTGGTGCACATCAACATCCTGCAGTGATAATATTAGGCGGATGTGGTTGCTGACAGCCTATTGGAAGAAGCCAGCTGTTAAAAGCCTGCAGAACCCCCCTCCTTCTTTTTCTCTCTATCCCCATACACACACACACACACACACACACACACACACCCACACACAAACATGTAGCCTCTGGGAATCAGGGCATGGATCATCAGGTTAGAGTGCACATCCGTCTCCAAGCCTCCGTGCCTTGGACGGTGGCTAAGTGTAGCTACCACTCAACAAGACGAGGACAAAATGTCAGCAGGCTCAAAAAATGATGCAGGACAAACAAACATTTCCAGTTGGAGGAGGCATGCTGCGATGACGTTGTCCTGACTTGGAGATGAGTGACTGTAAGTGACTGTGGGAGGGTGGGCGTGTCTGCACTTTGTACATGTGCTGTGGTTGGCAGAGGTGAGCAGGTCATGATCACAATCAAGACACCCACTGATGCTCCCACGTAATGCTCCCTTGTATACGCTTTATTTATTTATTTTTCAGAATGACATCCGCCTGTTGGAGGTGGCAGCAATATGCATGATTATGCCCACTGATGAGTCACAGTTGTTTGCTCCTACTTCTGTTTTATTACTGACTTTATGCTGCTTTATGCTCCACAATTCTTGCCAGTGAAATTAAACTTCCGAGAACATTTTGCAGAGTTGGACTCTGGCTGTCGGCTCCTCCTTGTGCGTTTCGGCGGCGTCATTGTTTCGAACCGAGTGCCACTCTAATTAATGGAAGTCTTTTGAGCTGTTTTCCCTCTGGGTCTTCGCGGCGCAACTCTGGGCAGTGGATATTTCCCAGGAAAATAATTCGTCTGGACAAATTTATTTTCCAGGAACTCATTATGATTGAGAGAAATCAGCTCATGTCGTCTCGGAGACCACAAAGCATTACGAGACGTGATTATTAGACCTTTGAGGTAATTTGCTCCGGTTGAACGAAAGAGAAGATACACGATTTTAAACTGACCCGACCTGCATGGAGATGTTTGCAAGCTAAATAGGCAATTGATCTGTTTGTATGTAAGTATTAGCAATAGCAGTACCAAAATCTCCATCAGAAAAATTAAGGCAAACCCGTCCATTAATTAGAGCACATTTATTATCACTGGCGGGAATCTAAAAATCTAAAGCTTTCTTTATATATATACAGTACAGACCAAAAGTTTGGACACACCTTCTCATTCAATGAGTTTCCTTTATTTTCATGACTATTGA
>CAEFZX010021521.1:0-65928 GCA_903066825.1 Alfaro cultratus
TCCTACTAACAGGAGCTATGATGTCAACACATTAAATGTTGTCACTGCACCTGTCAGGGGTTACTATGTCTTAATATTGTATTTTGTCACTACGTATTCATCCTATGTTTTCTTCCTGAATGAAAACAATTTTTCAGGTAATTCTCTCAATTCAGTGAATCATTTTAATAATGCCTATATGCAGACATTCAGTAGGCAGCCTGTTTCAAACGTAAACACCAAAATATTTTAACTAAATGGGCAAAAGCCGCACCTAACTAGATACTGTACTGAACACTAACACTAGTCGTATAATGCTTTCTGTCTACTGTGGCCGATAAAAGCCCACCTATTCTTTTTGTCTCTTACATTTGCCCTGCTGGTACAGAGGATGGACGACTCCACGGCTGAATCTGCAGAGATGCTCAGATACTTTCAAAGAGAAACCTGCACCACACACGGACAGACTTCAAACGGAGATGAATTCAGCCTGGTGAAGTGTATTTTCAGAACCTGTACCTGTGAGTTGTCCGTGTAAGTAGACATGGTTCACCTGCACTCACATTCTTCTGAAACAACTGCACTGTTGCCGATAGCTAGCAAAACATTTGTTTAGTCTCACCCCTGTGTCCTGTCAGATCTCATACATATCATTACACCAAGAAATGATGTGTGAAATGATGACTGCATGGAACATGCTGAAGGAAAATCCTCCACCTGCATTCACAAACAAGTTCACCTATAAAAAGAAATAATGACAGCTACTATTATCCCCTCACTATTTCTTTCTCAGCATGTTGTGGGTTATATATATATGCTTTAAAGTCTTTGTTTCATGCTGTTTCAATTCATTTAATCCAAAAAAGGTATTGATGTAAATGTGAAACTGCCTCACATTTTTGTCCCTGCTATTAGCTTCAAAGCTTTTGTTATGTAAAGTCATGTCTTTATTCTCAAAAATTGCCAATTAGCTCATTTCTGCATTGTATCATAGTTATGATCAAATTGGACTGTAAGTAATTAAAAATCTTGAAGTCTAAATGACTGAATTGTTTCTCCCCTGGTCTCGGATTCTCTCCAGTCGATTTTTGACTGGGCCATTCGGCAAACAAGGAGAAGTTGTGAAAGATGACGTTGATTTTGTACGCTGCTTTACAATTGTAATCTGCCTGTAGTTTTAGCAATGTCAGTGGAGGAAGTGAACAAAGCCATTCTGTCCATGTTGGCCACACTTCCAAATATTGAATTAACATTTCCAGCTGTTTCATTCATATCTGTGTTTCTTTCCAACAGTGGAGGATAGTTGTTTACAATGCAGGCAATTTCCAGAAAGCTTCTTAGCGTCAAACTGGCGCTTTGCATACATCACGACCAAACTTCTACGCAGTCCACGCCTCCAGGGAGCAATCGTTTCTCTATAGCTCAGCTCAGAGTCTCTCTATGACGCAAAGTGTAGTACAAGGGGATGGCTTTAACCAGGCTAGATTTGAACTACATTATTAATTAATACATTATTACAAATAGTAAATCCACAAATAAAGTTATCTTATTTTTTATTACATTAAACAAATATAATTACAAACTCGTATATATCTGCAGCTATGTGATGTAGGAGTATTGTTTGTAATTCTGACCCGTCAGCACTCCGCTAGAATAAGGGGTGCAACCTTGAACTGAGATTGAAAATACAAGCTGCCCATCTCCATAAATGAGATCTGTATCCTCCTTGCTAACATAGCTGGGCGAAGCAGAAACAGAATATGTACCCAGGGTCAAAGAGTGCAGAACAGAGCCATGCCAGCACCCATGTGAGAAACAGCTGGGAACATGAACAGCATTGCAGTGTTGCTGCACTTTGCTGTACAGGCTAAAACATCTAAGGCCAGGTGTTGTTTTGTTGTGTTAGCTCAGTTGTCTGTGGCTGAATATAAACCATTACGTCTTGTGCTGCGTTTCTTAGTGTAGATTAATTGGGACACGGCAGCAAACAAAAATATATTTTATTAATTCCTTAACATTATATCACAGATATACACTCATCTCTACTTGAATTTCATTGACTGAACATGAAGGATATAACATATTTATTAAACATTTAGAGAACAAAGCTGATTTTAAATGATGAATTATTCAAAAATAGTTTATATTTTTGAACTGGCTTAATGACTGCAAGTTACTCTGAATGTTTGGTGACAAATCTCAACTCATGACCTGTCTACCAAATATCATACTTGTCAGTTGGTATGAGGATTCTTTGAGCTATCCCTGTGTTTCATTTCTGTAAAACAAGGTGCTGAGCATAACGACCATAACATATCAACTCTGGTCTCATTGTTCAAAAGAATTCTTCTTATAGAGAAAGAAAAATATTCCCTTCAAAGCACTTTAAAATAGGACATACTAGTTCTAATTTAGCTGTAATATAAAACCTGTAGTGTCTGAATTGTGGCTTTCAGGCTTCTATTCACGGTACAAATAAGGAATGAATTGTCTGGAACATTCACTCCTGGGAGATCTTTAGTGTTTTTAAATGGTTTCCACTGGTAAAAAAAAAAATCGTCCTCACTGTGGAATAATGGATTTTAAATATTTTTCAACCGTTCTTTCAATACTTCCCACATGAATTGAGTTAAGATCATTGCTGATGACTTTCCATCTCGGCATTGCAATTACATTTACCTGTCTGCTCCAGATCAACAAATTGCAAAAGCTGCTTTTATAAGGCTGGTCTCACTTGCTGATTATCAATCAATCAAGAGCATTTGATTAAAAAAAAACACCTACCTGCAAATTTCACTCTTAAATACAAGTCCTTCAGCATTTTTATGACATTGTCAGTGAACACAAAATCATTTACACAAACTCCACATGTAAATAGTGCTTTCGTTTTCACTCCCTCACTAGGATACATCTCTGATAATTTGCAGGTTTGTCATGTACCAAAAGTTCACAGGAGGTTGAAAAGAAATGTTTGTGCACCTCTGTCGATAAAGAAAACAACTATGTCTTTCATCTCGTCTTTAGTTTTCAGCTGCTGAATGAAAGCTTCCCCTGTCATAACCCCAGTGCCTTGGTTTTCGATATTATCAGAATGTTGAAAATATCAACTCTGCAACCCACTTTACTATATGCCTCATAATTTATTCATTTCATAACACCTTCCTTCCCTTTTTGGGACACACACAATAGGATTTTCAGTTCATCCATTATGAAATAAAGAGTATTCTTGTTGCATTTATCCATTGAACCCAGATGAACTAAATCCTCTGCTGGTCAGTTTGCAGAAAATCACTCTCTTCTTGCCCTTCTGCCATCTCAGCACCCCTAGATTCTCATCACAAGGATTATCATCAATTCTTTTTTCATCAGTCTGGTGCTCAACTCAGCTCACAGAGCCTCTCTGCAACATACAACACTGCAGCCTGCGTGGATTCTCCTTCACTTCCAATGAGAAAGACGGAGAACAACACGGGGAGGAGGATGGCAATCTCCCGAACGCTGCTCCAAACCTGATGAGCATGAAAATTGGTTCATTTTTGTCAAGCCCTTGTTCATGCTTTCAAGTGCCTCACAGATTTTTATCTGACGGTGGCAGCCGGGGCAGAGCATAACAAGATACGATTGTGATATCATGATTTTTACCTCATTCAGAGACTTCAGCGTGAGGCTCGTATTCCAAGCTTCCGAGTCGACTCCGAGTCATCCTAGAAATCCAGTTTTTGTCCCTGCTTTACACCGTGCCCCCCCTGTTTCTCTTTCTTGCCTCTTGTCAAAAGAGAGACAGCCTTCAAAGCATCTCTTTCTTGTACTCTGCCATGTCAGTAGGAGCTGCCTTCATTCATTGAATGAATTAAAAAAAGAGAGAGAAAATTAAAACAAAGAGATGTCAAGGTCCACGGATTTATTTTCCTCCGTCTTTTCTCTTCTTGCGCTTAAACACACCAGATCGGGCTCATGAGCAGAAACGATGTATGTGTTTCGCCTTCTCCTCTTCTCCCTCCCACCCTTCTCCTTGCTGATTCTCTTTGAATCTCTTTCTGCTTCACTCTGTCCGGGGCTCACACAGGAGCAGGCTGCCTTCTCATGATGGCTGAGACGCGTGCAGAGACATCTGTGAATTTGCTTATGGTGGGGGACTAAAGCAGCCGCTTAGCTGAGACTGAGACCACCCTCCCCTCCTCCCCTCCCAGAGATGGGGTTTCTAATGGCATGTACCATTGAAGCTCGGACAGGGTGGGCTGCAGCACTCACAAATGGAGGGGGGGATCGAGAATGCATGAAAAGGGAAAGTTCTTCTAAGAGAATGAGAGGAAAACAGAATAATATCAAGTCAAAGATTGAGAGACAAACGTAAGGGAGTCTGCTTTCTCATTTTCTGTTTAATATTTAGACTTGGTTATGGGGACAGCCTACTGTTTTTCTCCTGTCTATCAGTTTAGTGATGCGCAAATGACCTGAGTGAAATGACACTTCATTCTAACAGCTTGGACCATTGCAAAATCGTTGTTTAAGACATGAGAACATATGCTGGTTTTGGCAGAGGAGACATAATTCTGGAAGAACTACAATTGTGTCACAGATAGACAAGACATTCACTTACGCCTGACTGCACAATGCGTCACATGCAGGAACCTTTTCTGGAAAATGGCTTAAATTAACTCAATTCTGGATGCAGAGAAAACCATCACGTTGTTCAAAACTGAAGAGGAAGCCGCTGCGCGCGTCTCCAGATGCTGTTTCTGCCATGGGTGATTGGCAGCCGCCCCCTGATGCCAGTTCTGTCCCTACATTTCCATCCTCTCAAGAAGCGCACTGTCTAATTTCAGGCGTCACTGAATAAAGAGTCTGTCTGTTGCCGAGGTGAGACAGCGTCTGGTGTGAACCTCAGGAAAAGCCATCCCACCTCCTCTGAGCCCAGAGAGCATAGCTGGCTTTCTGAAGAGTTGGAACCAGAGGAGGTGTCACAACTCCATGGGAGCACTCCACTGGAAATCACTCCTGGAAAAAACATGACCAACCGGAATAACAATACCAAAAAAATGAAAAATAAAAAAATGAGACAAGTCATAATTCTCCTCCAACTTATCACATGCATGCCAATAAAGAAACTCAAACAGAAGACTTCCCTACACATTTGTTTTTAATTATGTCTTGTGTCATATCTCATATTAAGCACACAGGCTACTTTGCATTTTGCTGTCATGGTGTAATGAAAAAGGCGGCAGGCAAGAGGGAATTCAAATCACTAAATTGTTGTTGTGAGCGGAGCCACTGATGTGATGGTGTGTGCATCTGGAAGGCTTGATAACCTGAAGAGAACAGAAGGGGAGAAAACATCAGATGATCTAGCGACTGTGTACTACATTTCACCGCACAGTGTCATGCAGTTTTTTCAGCTTTGGACTGTTTGTTGGCTCAAACTACAGCGACTTTAGTAGCAAGGTTCAAATAACATAAGAATCTTCCTCAAACGTGCAGGGAAGAAAAAAATATTTTGAAAACCAGCCTTTTGAATATTGTAAGGTTGTGGAAGTAAGATGGAATTGTGAATATTAGTAAAACACAGGAGAGAGACAGTTGTTGTTTAGTACAAAACTATTTGCATGTGGTGACTCCAAGGTTGCATATTCATCTAATTTTTAAACTACAGAAAAAGTTAGATCTGCTCTTAAAATAAATAGTAATAGACTGCACAGTAAGAAGAAGTTGAAAAACCTAAACATTAAAAAACATCATTGTGCAGTTATTAAAAGTACTGTGCAGCTGAGAAGGTTAATTTCCAGAAGAAAAAAATCATACAAGATATGGATTGATAGGGTATATGTACACATAAAAATATAAATGTAGACTGTTTAAAAGAAGTAAGGAAAAACAGGGATGTACAAATCACAACTATTAAAGGCTTATTGAGTGTGTTCAAAGAAGGATCTGCAATAATGCTCCTTTGTGGACTTAGGATGGAGTATACATAGTTTTGGAGTAGAGTCTGCTTCTACTTACATATATTTATGTACATTGCAGAGTAAATCAATGTACATTTATAGTGTGCATTGATTTCTGATACACTAGAAATGTTTGGCTTATCCAGACTGAGTTAAGTAGAAATATCACCTGCTGAAACTGAGTAATTTTAGTTCAAGAATCAAAAATGGGAAATAAAGCTTTTCTGGCTGCTGTCCTTACAAAATACATGGTGTGGAAATTATGTGAATTAAATCTTCATTTTTGCAAATTTCTGGAATAAAATAAATGATCATGACTGTGTTGCAAACTCTGTTGCTGCTTTCTTTTTTTAATTCTGAACTGAAACCTTATGATAATGGAACATTTCAACTTTGAATGCATTTCATATTTCCTATTAAAATGATTGCTTGTCAATAAACTGACTCTAACCTGTTTCATACCTTACCATTTGTTTTGGAATAAAAATTTATCTCTTACTTAAAAACATAAGTCAAAACATTTAAATAAAAACATAGAAGAATGATGATAAAACGAGACATTGCATACTATTCTAAATTTCCCTCGTCGCAACTTCTGTGCAGTGGCTAATAATGACGCAGTGATGGACATGGAAGAGACGCACAGACCAAGAACCAAGAGAAACGGCCCCGCTGAAATCAAAGACAAGTCTCATCTTTGCGCTTTGAGAGTCAGTAGCTTAGATTTTTCTTTTCTATATATAATTTTGTATTGCGGTAAACTTTGTTTTTGTCTCTTCATGGACTAAGGGTAAGGATGAGCTGGCTAAAAACGTAATAATACTCTTAAAAATTAGTCAAACAATGTTTAAAAAAATCTAAAATTTGTATTTGTTCACGTTACAGAGGAATGGCATGAAACAGGCCAGCTCTAGTCTGGAACAGGCATCAGGCCGCAGTGGCAGCGTTGTTTATTTGGCTGGCATGGGCGGCCATGGTTGGTGAAACTTTGCTCCTTTTCTCAGCTCTGGACTGGAGCTGCTCATGGGCTGCAGGTTTTTCCCTCTGAGGAATGGGAGCCAGAGACATTGTCTCTATTGGGGAAACCGTGTTTCAAAGCTTCCTTCTTCAAAATTATGAATAAGCCAGGTTCGAAGCTCATTCATCCAGCAGGAAATACAATTATCAGAGCCTCTCTGATAATTAACACAAAATATAAAACTGTATATTAATTCTGAATCCTGAGCTCCTTGGTAGGGAGCACGTCTTCCTCTGTCAGTAGGAAGAAAAGGGATCTTCGTGCTTGTCTCCCTGATCCCATCCCAATGGATGTCGGGTGTAGAAAAGAGGACAAGTTTGCTCCAGAGCTTGCTTTTGTTAGCCTGGTATCACATCACGCAACGAATCTCCTCCACTTCCTGTTGAACTGAAAGTAGGTTACTGCATTGCATTGTGGGATTAATGGGTCTTCTACCAGCCTCCTGTAGTTCAGTCCTTTTAGGCATGAGGCAAAACACCCTTCTTAATAATTAAGAATTTCTTCAATCTTTCATAGTTGCTTTCTTCAGAAGGATTTCCCCCCATAAGCCATCTGCTGTGTCATTTCAAACCTAATAAGAATGAAACTGAGATGCACTGGAGTTCAGCGGATGATGAAGACTAGGCCAAGGCCAAACAAACACACACTCACACAGGACAAGGACAGCAGATGGAAAGGGCCCCGTAACGGTGCCAATGCTGGAGCCAGGCCTAGTGGGCAAGGCCCAATGGCCTCATTGGATGTCTATTGATATGTGATGTTCTAAAAGACTCTGGGCAGCGAATTTGAATTCAGACAATGTAGTCCAGCTTTGGCTGACAAAATACAACTACTGTGGGAGTTGTTACAGTAATGCCTTTTTTTAGTAAATGATAAGAAAATTTATTTTGTTCCTGAACCACACTCTCACAGAAACACACATACACACACATATTTCAAATAACAAAAATGATCACTCATATACATTTTTTCAAATTGTATGGTATAGAAAAAATTTTATTTGCATAACCCAATGGCAGTGTGGGATAATCTTATCCTAACTGATTGAAAAATTTCACTGTTGGCCTAGACCACTGAATTTAGATTTTAATTTTACATGAGCCAAAATAATCCCACATTAATTTCAAATACTAACCTTGATAATACCCAACACTCATGTGAACATCATATGGACACTTATTCATTAGATAACTCTGTAACAAGTACGCAAATATAAGTTGTCCTGCTGCTATTGGGTGTAGCTACAGATGTAAAAGCAAATTGTACATTTTTTATAAGACCTTACTGTAGTATGGTAGGAAGAAGTTACACATAATCATGGTAAAATATATTTTCTGAGAGCTTTTGTAAGAAAACACTTGAGATGTCAAAAGCTTTTTGACTTCAGTCCAATGTGCATAAGAGCTCTACATAATTGTGTATTTTGATGTCATGTGAAATAGCCCAAAGGCACATACTTCCCAGGAGAGAGGAATGACAAAGTGAGAATAGAAAAGGGTCATGTCAGGACTGTGTCACATGCAATTATGCTTCTCTGAGCTCCATGCAGGAGAGTGCAAAATGCATATTTGTGACTAATATAATCATGAAGCCCAGCTTTTTGTTGCATTCTAAAGTGTATCACTCATATGTTTCTTTTCTAACTCCACCTTAGTCTTAGGCAATGTCATCACTTGTGGAGGCTTTCGCTGCTGGATGACTAAGGGTGTAGTTGAATTCAATATCTCAGGGTTATGTGTTTTTAAAGGAGGTGCATTATGCAAAACTGACTTTTTTGAGCTTTAAAATATCATTTTCTCATCAACACAGAGTTGCTTTGATTCTTTCATGCATTTTTGAGAAATCCTTGAAAGGCTTGATGGTGCTTTTTAATGGTGATACAGATTAATCTCTGATGATCTATAAACAATATAGGAGCAGCTCCTTCAGACAGGCACCGCTTAGTACTGACCTCCCAACTACATTACCTTTTTTCATGTTTGACCCATTGACAACAGGAGGAATTAAACCTGTATGCTGGTTTCTTGGGCATCTCCCCTCTGAAATTTGGTGCTGCACTTCTTCTAACATGTAAAAATAATTCTAAAGTTCCTCAATATGAAGGAAAAACAGGCTGCTTTTATAACATATTCAACAGATTTAAATATATATATATATATTAGAGTATACTCCTTTTCACACTTAAATATTATATCCATTGTTTGAATTGGAGAGAAAAAAAAAGTGGATCCTTATTTTTTTGTTGTTTTATTTATTGATTCTGCAGTTTGAAACATAAATGGGGTTCCTGCAAATCTTCATTGGGTGACCTGCACAAGTTATTTCCCAGGATAGAAAATGTGCACAAGTCCTGTTGCTAGATAACAAATGAACGGCCATATTGCACCAAAATTAGAGAAAGCTGTGGAAAGTTGGGCTGTTTACATTTGGATATTGTTTGATTAAATAAGCAAGTACTCGAAGTTTCAAAAGGTGAAAGTGAAGGTTAACAATTAAGCCTACATGTTGTGCTGTAGAGTTTTTCTCACAGGGATTGGGTGTATTGTTTTTGAAGCTAGTTGGATCTTTTTCATGTTTGCTTCACTCTTACGCAGGAAATTATGTAACATGGGTTTGTGTGGCTTTCAAACGATGCCTTGGTAACATTACTTCACCGCCAATTCGTATGACACAAGCCTTGATGCAAATTCTGTAACAACCTCAAAGATTCAGAAACTTTAGCAATTTGAGTGCTTTATTATACCAATGAAGAAATAATGAAAACATAACTTACGGTGAAAACACCTTAAATCACCCCATAATGGATTCATTCCTGACAGAAAAGTAGTTGACGGTGTTTTGAAAACCTCAGAGGGAGGCGGCAAGAGGCCCATCCTTTCCGCTCAGCAGCTGTTTCTGGGAACAGCATGTAGGCTGAGGATAGACTGTATTTACACTGAATTAGGCCATCAGTTGGACAGCGTCCCATACAAGCAACTCAGACGGCTCAGCAAACAGATGTCTAATGTCTGTGATTCAAGGGCAAATCCTTAGACAGCTACAAATCAGATCCTAACACTCACTGTGGATGATGAAAACCCTTTCTCACAGGACACACTATTAGCCACACCCATGCTGAACTATCCCACCTCTCACTCTGAATGCTAAACTCATAAATAACAACACCAGTAAAATCTGAATAATCTTCACAAGAAAGAAAAGTGTGCAACATTTAAATAGGTGAAAGAGGTGTGATGGGTTTTTTTTAAAAAAGAATGGCATCAACAGAAAGAAAGTGGAAAACACATGGTCAACTATAGTATTAAGTTGCATTTGGGCGATAGAAGTTGAGGAATGAAAAAGACTCTTGAACATATACTGAAGAAGCAGACTGAAAACCAAATGTTGACTGTCTTTTACACTTGTGACAGTTATTTCTCTGTATTCTCTTGCTCTCATTAGATTTAACTAACACATCTCACAGATTCTTTTCAGGGTTTTTCTACTCTTTCCCTTACTGAGCTTCATATGCATTTCTGATGGTGATAGATATCAACAATAATGATTTTAGATAAGTTATCATTAAAAGTTTATACTTCAGACACTCTTTTACCATT
The DNA here is from genome assembly GCA_903066825.1 of Alfaro cultratus. Lineage (NCBI taxonomy): Eukaryota > Metazoa > Chordata > Actinopteri > Cyprinodontiformes > Poeciliidae > Alfaro > Alfaro cultratus. The sequence goes on from CAEFZX010021521.1 coordinate 10,536, forward strand.
TTTATTTGCACTTTTAATGAAGCAGAGTCTGTTGCTTCTTGTTTACAGACTATGTTAAGTGCGTGCTGTAAAAATAAACAAAAACAAATGTGGCACAAGCAGCTGTTAGGTTTAGAGGGCCATTACTTCTTTTACGTACAGTATGACCGTATGTATTTGTGTAGCTTTTTTTATCTTAACATATGGAATCAGAATTGTAAGTCCACATTTATATTTATGCGCTTCTTCATCTTAAATTAAAATTTGGTTAATGATTAGAAACAAGAAAACAAGACAAAATTGAAGACAATTGTATTTGTTAGTTATGCTGGCCTGACCTTGCCCTTAAACAAAAACACCTCTCTTTTTACCACAGAAAGTTGCAGAAAAATTATGCATAATGATTAAGCCAGGACTTTAACTGGATCATTAAAACAAAGCTAAATAATTTAATGGCAGCTCTAGGTGTTTGTTTAGAAATGTTGTCTGCTTGATGACGAACCTCTGCCACACTCCCAATGTTTTGGCAGCCTTTTGTAGATATTCTTAAAGAATGTTAGCTTCACTCATCTTTTTATCACTTTGACCGGCTCCCATGTCTCAGATGAAAAAAAAGTCTGCATGTCCTGATGCTGCCACTACCATGGTGGTATGGTTTCATATGACCAGAGCACCCTCCTTCATGTTTGCTTACTACATTACTTGTAGTAAGTAGTATTTAAGATGGCTTTATTTCAATAATAGCTTCTTTTTTCCACTCTTCCTTAATTTTTTGTTTTTATTTTTCGAGTGCACAACTAACAATTCTCATGTCAACAAATATTTCCACCTGATCTGTGGATTTTTGCAATCCCTCCAAAGTTACCATGGCCCCCGCAGTCCGTTTTGCTGGATGTCCTTCTCTTGGCAGGTTTGTAGTTGTCCTTTAGGTTTTTCATTTGTGGATTGGACAGATGACAACAAGACCTTTATGATGTGTCCTCTCATGTTCTGTAAAATACGTATAACATCTAGAATTATATAAAAATTACATTGCAAACAGGTGAACTTTGTGATGCACTGAATTTTATCACTTTGGGTTGCATAAATATTTGTAGCACATTTTTCAGATTGTATTCCTACTTTACCTCTGCCTTTCACATAAAATTACAATAAAAGTACTGTACATTGTAGCTGAAATGTGGAATTCGAGGAACTGGAATTGAATTATCTAAACTAGTCAAATAAATTGTTTATTAAACTGCAAATACACCAAACCATGGGATGATGTAGCAAGGAGAAACGCAGTTTTAACTGCACTAGAAGCCTTGACCAAAGCCCATGCTTTTTCCCCAACATTGTTTTCTACAGGTACTTAAGCTAGTTCAATATTGCCTTTGCTAAAAACATACCACATACATAATTTGCCATGAGCATATCTCCTCCTGGTCTTTTCAGTGAGTGTTTGGTAGAGAAGATTTATTTCTTAGACTCTCAAACGTTTTTTCTGACCCTTTCTCTGTTACTAAAGCTGACTTCCAATCACTGGGCTGCTGAACTCCCACTGTTTTATTAAGAAATTTACTAACTCATTAGTCACTGTGGTAAAAGTCAGGGTAAGAGAAGACCTAGCAAAATAATCAACCTGCTGGCAATCCCTTGAGTAGATGATTGAGCTCTTGCTGGAAAAGGAAATGCTGGTCAATACTGCTTCAACACCCCCTAAGGAGAACTGTTAAATGTTTTCTCTGCATTGGTTTTCTCTTCATGATGAAATCAAATCAAATAAAAACAACTTTTGTCACTTTTCAACTCATTTCATTTGATTAGGGTCCAATCAAGAATGTTTTCCAGATTTCCACTGATTATGTAGATGTTTCCTTTTTCTTTTTACTCTAATTGCCATTCAACGAAGCATTTGCGCAGCTTGTTTTCACACGGCATCACAAATGAGAACAGAAACACATATATGGCGCAACCACCCACAACGCTTTTTTGAATTATGCAAAGCAACAAAACAAGGTGTTTACTAGCAGTTGTGTTCATTCGGCTCTATAGCTAGATGCTACAATTTTACTGAGCAAATACTGACTGATCTGTGAGAGTTATGATTTCAGGCAATGATATATAGAGCAAAATTGTGAAGATTACATGCAGTTTCATCATCCACAGACATGGGAGTCCAAGACAAATATGTCTATTTGCTGTTTGTGTTTTGTAAATGGAGGTATAAAGGTGGAAAAGAACAAAAGCAAATTATGCTTATAAAATATGAAAAATCTAAAAAAAATCTTTGTGTTCTGAGAAAGTAATATCTCCTTAGTATCATTGTATTTCTGGATAAAAGCACCCCCACCTCCCTTCTATAACAGATGGGGACTAAAGGCAGCAATTTGCCATTTGAGTTTGTCAGTGAGGATATGCTTTCATTATTTAAAAACACATAACACATCCATCTTCTCTTAGAGGGTGTTATGATTTTATAGGTATAGAGGAACAGATGGTATAGATTAATTTTCTCTATCCATTTAAAAGATGAAAGGATTTGTGCATGAACAGATGTATCTTTATGATGGTGCCTCTGCGAACTAATTTTATGATGATTTTGACAACATTCATATTTTCCAACTTCTAGCTGAAGACTTCACCTACTGTTATGTGTTTGGTTATCTTTTAACCATATTCTTACCCTTCAGTTGTAATAACTTTTGATAAAACTTAAACATATTCGGAAATCATAGTTTTTAAATCGAAAAGATTGGGTTAGGATAAATTTGTCTCATTCAGGGTACAGATACAGTATTTTTTCACAAACTTTTCTCCATTTACATTCCAAGTCATTTACACCCAAAGATGTGGAAATATCCCATCCCATCAGGGCGACCTCTGTCTTTCTAAGATTTCCAACTTCAACGAATGTTTCCGAACAGAAACTAAGAAAATCAGACTTTCAAGAACAAAAATAATGCTGTTATTATTTTTGGCAACTTTGGCAAAATCAACTTGCCAAAGTTGATTTTGACAACTTTGGCAACTTTTATATGACTAAGTCTGACTACATTCATCAAACAACTACAGCATTTAGACAAACTGATGTGGATGTTATTGTGAAGTCATACCAACTGTAATTGACTGTTAAATCAAGTGTACCCTTTCACAGGAAAATAAGGGCATGCAAGGCAAAAGCTGTCAAAGCTGTGGTCTGTAGCTTAAATACTGAGTTGCTTTGACTCCTCATTATATGAGATAAAGATGACTAATGAGACTCAAATCCCAAACCACGAGTCTAGATCAAGTCTATAAAGGGGTAAGGGACTCTACATAAAATCAACTTTTTGCGTTATAATGTTATTCCATCAACAAAGCCATACCTGGAGTGTTGCTTTGATTCTTTAGCAAACACCTGGTGGAACTGCGCATCTACTGAGCTCAACATATGAACTACTCAGTCCAAAGCTGGTAAGAATGGCTGTGAACAGCTGAAAGGAGAAAATTGCAGGGATGATGTGCTGAAACATGTAAGACAGAGCAGGAGCTTCTTAAGGAGACAGAGGCTTAATTTAGAGATCTTAAATGGTGATTGTGTGATCTGTCTGGAAAATAGACAATACTGTGCCTTTAATTTTATAGCTACTTTAGTCCAAGCTGGAAACTTGAGTCACCATCTCTGACCATATTTATGACAATATTGTATGTAATTAATAGATGGCAAATGATTAGGAACCCACAGGCAAGTGCAGATATGACATTTACAAGTATTTCAGTCAAGCTAGAGTAATTTATGTTTATAAATCAATCTATTGCCAAAGAATCCCCCTAATGAAAGAGTGTATGGAGACTTAATCTATTCCTAAAATTGAAGCAAATAAGATAACGCAAAGGAAACTGTATAGATGAGTTCTTTATAAATTATCAGCTAGTTTCACCAGAGTGTCACAGAATTATGATTAGGCTTAAATATCCAGAATCTGCACTTAAATATTATCAGATGATAGTACTTACTAAATTATTCAGTTTGATCCCTAAGTAGAGACATTTGTGTTTTGCCAGAAGTCCTGTAAGGAATAAACTGGATAATAAAGCTTTTTGATTTTTCTTGTGGCCAGGAGCAAAGACGATATAAAAACAACCACTCCCTTGCATTCGAATCATGTTTTCTGCTTGCTTGCATAGGAAATGCTTACACAGTATATTTTCTTCAGCTGTAAGGAAGAGGTCCAGACACGCAAAACTGCAGTGAAATCCCAGTGAAAATAGGAAAAAAGGAAACCCTAGATACCTTAAAGTCAGTGAGGCAATCAATAAAGCACTGACCTTAAGGTAACAAAGGCAAAATGTTCTTTCTTTTAGCTCTCTGTAATGCAGCTAACATACAAAAACATAAAATCTGTGATAATATGATGATGGACGACTTAGGACGAATGAAAATACACAGAGGACAGAGAGAGGAGGAATGCTCTGTCCATGGTTAAAGAACAGCTTTTGACACGTAACAGATGTAGCTCCACCCAAAAAACTCACCACTAATCCCTTGCTGTCCCATACTGGTTTGGGATTTGTACAGTAATATTGGCAAATGACCCCTGAAGTCAATCCTGTTTTCAAACAGATGAAACTCAAAGATTATAGTAACAGAAATTAGAATAATTCCTAGTTTGGCTGGCTGAATCTCGACACAAACTAGAAGACTTGGTGATCCATTACAGTCAAGAGCAGGAGCAAACATTCACCAATCTCCATGCAAACAGGACTGTCCTTTGACATCAGTTTAAAACCCAAAGAGGCAAATGTATCTGTTCTGCTGAAGAAAATCTGTGTGTTTTTGAGTGAACTCAAAATGGTATGTGGGTTCATTCACTTCAAGGTTAAGTAAGTAATTCTTTCTACTTTACTGATGCAAGGACCAATTGTTCAGAGAACCATAACCATTTTTCAAAAGTGATGCTGCTGTCTGCACATTAAACATGATATGTCTTTGACCCAAAGCCAAGTTCCACAGGAGGTAGTCTATCAAAACAAAATGGAAAAAGAAAGCCTATATGAATGGTATGTCCACATTGTTCAAGACATCGACCTTCATTGAAGTCATTTGATGATGCATGTCTTTTCCCCTCACTTCTTGCTTCATCTTGACGTTAAACTGTAAAAGATGCGGCAGAGGAGAGAGCTGTTGAGGAAAATGCAAACCTGTTTTTCCAGATGGTCCAAGAATTTAAGTCTGTTTGTTTTGATAAGAAATGGTCAGCCCTTGTCAGTGATGTAAGACAATGCTCATCCCTCTTTTTTATCTTTTCCACTGGCATGAGTCAGTGGTGTTATCATCTCTTAAAAACAAGTGAATGTCTGGATAAGCATAATTTACAAGACATTTATGTATAGAATTTAAACACTTTTCAAACCAACCTAATAGCAAACACTTATAAATTAAGCAGTGGACCATCCTGTGCAAGATCTCTAACTTTCTTTCAAAGGTACCAGGTATTCTTATAACCTTTAAAATTGCTTTTATCAACATTTTCAAGTGTAACTTATGAATCATGCAGGCATTTAAAAGATTTCTTACATTCATGGGCTTAGCGATCTTTTACCACTTTGTTTTAAGCAGTGTGCCACAAAGGGAACAATTATTACCATTTCTTTACGTAAACCTCTTAAACATTTTATTTTTTGTCATATTCTTCAGCTCTTACTTCACAGGATACACAATGCACTGTCAAAATTTAGGTGGAAGAAAGAGTAAGTGTTCAAAGATGATCAAGACTCTGGCAAAGATTTTCTGCTTGAAATTGAAGTATAATGAAATTAAGGATGATTTAAAGGTTTTGCTTAGTACTGTCCTGGCATTCCTGGAGTGTTAGGGCATATTTACTATTCAAACGACATTCTGCTCTAGACGGAGGCTCAAATCCAAAACTGATTATGAATGGCTTATTTTTTTTTAGCTCATTAATTAACTGTTTATTTAAGCTTTTAAAGTGATTACTTTGTCTTTGGGAATGTAGCTATGCTGCTTTTACCTCCATGACATCCCTTGAGGTGCCAAAATACTCTGAGCTTTAATATCTTCTTTCTTTGTCACATTGTTGAACCCCAACCTGTTGTCTGGTGGAGTGGTTATGTACAGCGTTTGACTGTCAATGAACTGGATTTATTCTGCAGGTATTTTATTTCAGGGGCTGACGGTGTGGGATCAAGTAAAGCTTTTTTATATAAAAGCATTTGCATGGTTTTGGAATAGATTAATTTGAGCTCACCATACAGTTTATTTTTTAATATCAATTTTGAGCATTACTACCTGAATATTTGCAGTGGTGATGTTCAAAATATGATGGAGCATTTCATTTTATGAAAGAAAAAGGGCCCAAATTCCTCCCTCTATAAAAATGAGATGTTTTTTTCCCCCTATTTACTATAATTTTTTAATACCATTAGCCCACCTTACTGAACATGTAACTACAACATGCAAACTCATACAATTGTTGGATCCTTAAGTCTTTTTGTCATCTGACCTCTATTACAATGGAATAATTCATTGCTGAAGGGCTTTGTGAAGGTGGTGCGTTTTTAGTACTTCCTCTTAAAGGACATTTGTCATCCAAGCTTCATCCATGTGAGTAACTATAGCAATAGTTACTCACATGGATGAAGCTTGGATAAAAATGCAAAACACCTATGGGGGAATTTTTGTGAGACTTTTTCTGCTATAATTTGAGAGCACACATTTTCAGTCTGAAAGCAGGATTTCTTGTCTTCTGTTCTCGAAACGCTTAATACTTTTGCTTACATTTTCTTCCTTCTCAAAACTTGCAATGAATGTACTCAAAGCTTACTGCTCTCTGTCAAATATTCACTGTGCTTTCCCAAACTTTTCTGTGTAGGTCATCACAACAATGGTCCTCCATTGCTCTGAGAAGTAGTTCATTTAATAAGTTCAGCAGATGTGCAGTTCCACCAGGTGTTTGCTAATTTCTGCTGCCGCTAGTCTGGTGGAGCTGAGTGTAGGGTTCTCTGGGAGACATAAGCTCGGTTGGAGCCTGCAGGTCAGTGGAGGAGGTTTGTGGAAAAGTCGGTGCTTTGTGAGAGCAAATGTTTAGGTACCCCAGAATGGTTATCATGGGAGATTAAAGGATTTCTCAAACATGCAGAAAAGAATCAAAGCAACACTAGATGTTCGAGGGCTAATCCATATTGCACATATATTAATTTCTGTTCTGACTTTATATAAAGATTTAGCTTAAGTGGTCATGTGTTGAAATTTTAAACTCCGATAATTTGCTGTTCCATGTGCATTTCGTAAACATCTCCTTAAGCTATGATGCTCACCAATGTCATTCTTTTAAGAGAAACTTGAGTTTTTGTGCTTGTAAATATAAAACTTCACTTTGCCAGCTCAGCACCGAAATGCTCAGCCATCCATGAAAACAAATCAACATGCAGCTGTGCTCATTTCCTTATTTATTCACGCTGCTCAGATGTTTGCTGCATTTTTCTTCTCATTTGTTGTTAATATCAGGCTGGCTTTCAGAGTGAAACTCAGGAGAAATGAAACGATGAACACAAACGGTGGGCAATAAAAACATAAGTGTGGTCCCTGCAGTGTAGGATATATACATTAGTTTGGAGGTTGAAAAAAAAACACTATTTCCTCAGTGATCTGTCATTTCAAAATTCAAAGTATCCTGAGCTATTCCTCTCTTTCCTCCCTACCGCTGTGAGGTTAATAATGCTGCTGTGCCAGGTTGAGCTTATCATACTCTGGAAAAATGAGTGAAGCAGGGATTTTCTGAAATACCAGTGAGACCACTGTTCATCCTTTGAGCTTATGGACAAACCACATTTCCTCTTCTGTATGAGGGAGAATTGCTTCAATAAACTGCAGAAAAGAAGACCATGTCAAACTTATTGTATACTGACCTGACCAAAAACTTCTAACTTTTATGGCCACATATATATTTTTTTCTGTCTTTCAGGTAGCCAAGATGAGGTCCAAATAACATGTAGACAAAGTCTAAGAACTTCTGGTGCCTGGATAATAAGCATCAATAATAGATTATGCCACTCATTAATCCAGCCAATGTTCCCCTCCTTATATGGGTCTCCTTCTGTGAATCCTGAGGCATTATGTCGCCATATTGGACAGTTCTTACAGCTTTTACAGGTTCTTTTTAGTTTGTCCTTTTTCATTTTTTCATTTTTCTCCTAGAGATTTTATTGTTTTACTATTTTACATGTGTTTTTAAAAATTCAAAATTTTAGTTTTAATAACCTGCAAGAGACATTTAGAAATACCATTGATCTTTTAGGGTACATTAAGTGATCAGTGAATCAACGACTATTCACTTCACTGTAAAATTGGCCCCACAGATGGTTGATTTTGTGTTTATGATGTTCTTTTTGACCTTGCTGCTACACTGATGTCAGTACAGGCATGAAACAAATGGTACCTCAAGCACTGGGGGATTTCATAGTAAAATATGCACTCACCTCCTTTTCTCTACGTATGTATGCACATAAAAAGTATTGCACATACTTTTATGCTTTAAAACATCAAATGTTTTGTTAAAAAATGAATGAGGAAAATCTCAATCACAGACTGACTCTATCTATCTATCTATCTATCTATCTATCTATCTATCTATCTATCTATCTATCTATCTATCTATCTATCTATCTATCTGCAGTATAAGTGGGACCATATTTTCTTACATTATGATATTTTACTATTTTACTTTGTACCACTTTTCTAACTATTATTGGAAATATATTTACAGCCAAGTCATGAAGTAAAATATTTCTCACTGTATATGGAAAATCTTCAATAAACTCAAATGTACCACAGATGCTGTATACTAAAGAGCAGCTTTCTCTCTGAAGCTTGGCCTCGTTGCAGTCCTCAGTTGGATATGTGCATTTTGTAGTCTGGAGTATACTGCTTGAAAAAGTATTTTTAGGATAATGAGAGACTATGAGGGTTTAATGAGATAGTGATTTTGTGTGTAAGATGTCCCTTTCACTCTTTGCCAGAGCTAGAAAGTGACTAAAGTCGTCCCTTGCAAATCCCTACTGAAAATACCTTCTGATCTTTACACCGGAGCACAGAGCATCCTAAAGTATATACATCTTGCCAAATGGTATGATTCATAATTGGCTCTCTAACAATGTTACACAATTTAGCTTTCCAAATAATCATTTTATACCTTTTTTGCAGGTTACAAAGATTTCCTTTGTTCATTATAGGCAGTTTCATCCCTCCCAAGCAGATTATGCATTCTGTGAGACGAGAACGCTTCCAATGATTTCTTCTCTTTTTCCAGTGAAGAGTGTCAGTGGCTTTCTCAGAATTTTTCTAATAAATGATCTAGATCTTAGTGCCAACTTGGTCATGAGCTCCACAGCACTCACTTCTAGTAGTAGAAGAAACTCAACTGTTAATGTAAGGAGTGTAACTGTGGTAAAAATCAAAGATTTAGGAGTGACTTGACCAAAACCACATTTGGACTAATGACTGGGTTTTGAAGGCAGTGGTTGCAGCATTATTTAACTCCTTTTTTACACAGAATTACAAAGGTCGAGGAAAGGTACAGCAGTACTGCCTTACAGAGGTTGTGTAGGGAGGAAGATAGGATATTTAAAGAGGTTGCAAATACATTCTTCTCTCCATTTTCCCAGCAAGCAACACTTTCTATTAAGGTTTGATGTATTTTTAAACACAGAAAACCACTGTTGCTTTTGTGCATTGAAGGTTTGCTCACTTTAAACTATACCGTTAAATAACAATTTATGAATTGTTCATGAATTTCTTTCCTACAGCTTTTAGCAAAATATTGCCTTTAGTAAACAAGGGAATTGACTTGTTGGCATGCCACAGGATAAATAAAAATAATGTCATGGTTGCTAGAGTAATCCCTTCTTGACAGCTTGAAGGTTTTCTAGAACCATACACAACATAGAAAAATGAATGATTCTTTATCTTTAAATGTTTGAAATTACTAGTGAAGACAGACTAAAGAAATTCCCATGGTATGTTTGCAATGATCCTTGTTTCTCCTTCAGGCTCTGCAGCATCTCTCTCCTGCAGTTCCTGCCTTTTCAACTGGAAACTCACTGTCATTTTGTCCCTGTGGAAGTAATTTTAAATCCAGACCTTTAGCAGGATTGTCAGTCAAACCACCAGGACCTCTTTTACCATTTCACCTTACTTTTTGTCAGGTTCATTTACCTAAACATTCTCACACAGAAATAAAGAAGAGAGAGATAAGTGAGTTTTAGATTTTCTTGCAAGGAGATAGGACAGAAACTTGCTTCAGTTACAATTTCCTACCCATTCTGAATCACGCGCTGCCTCACCCTCTCTTTTTATTTTCTTAGGGTGGTCCCTAGTTACATAGCTTATCCGGTTATCTGGAGTTACAGGTGTGTTGTACTTACGGGCTGCCGTAGTGCAGAGTGCAAAGTTCAGTTCCTGTTTACTTCCTACTGTAGCAACAATGCAGGAACTGATCAACTCACAGTCCTTAAAGATATAAATGGATATTTATATGGGATATTTATTTACAATTCTAACACTTTTGTTGGGGGTTTGAAAGTACTATACTTTCAATATAGTACCACTGTATTGCAGTACTTTTATTTTACCATAAAGCACTTCTATTTCTGACTTTCTATTAAAAATTATGTAACAAATGCGAATTCACTATATCTTTTGGAAATACAGATATTCGTTTTATTTTTAACTTAAATGCTTTTCAAGTTATGTTTTTAAACTATAACGTTTGGTTTATCAAGCATAATCTATGACCTCCACTGTCCTTCATCTGGTACAACAGCGTCAATCTCAGTAAGCAAGAAATATGCTTATCTCTCCATTAAAAGAAACAATAATTTCAAGATTAAAAAAAAATATGTTTGTACCTGCTTTGAGAACATATTTCTGGTAAGATGTAAGTAGTTGTATTTCCGTCTCTTCGTCCTTTCTGATTTTCTTCTTATTAAAAACAAGCCCTCTTCCCCATTCCAAGACAGAAATATATCAACATTACTGCTATGAAAACCGAAATGAAAAACTCATTTGTAGAACACAAGTTATGCAGTCAAGCATATACAAAATCTGTAGAGGGGAAAGCTGTTTGAAAAAGTTGCACGCATCTGCTTTCTATCAACGTACATCTCGTTTGGCAACTCGGTTATAAAAAGCATTCAGAACTTTTTTAGTTTGGTGATTTTATACGACTCTGCCCTCAGGCCCAACTCCCCAGCTCTTCAGATAGTGCTGACATAGCCAACCTGTATCCCTTAAATTTCTCTTTTTTCAGTCTTTGAAAAGGTCAGTCTGTCCCGCCCTCACTTCTCTTTCCAAAGCATCCTTCACAGCACATCCTTCAGTAACCCTTCACCCCTCCTCACATTCATTAGTGTAATGAGTTCAGCCACCAGGCAATGTCAGCCGACAGTCACACTTATGAGCCTTAAAGCCCTTATCCAAACAGCCACTCCCTCAGAATGTGATCTGCATCTTTGACCGGATCGATTTAACTAAGAAATAACCTTCATCAAAGCATTTAAGGTGAATCTGAAGAAAAATAATACATTTTTTTTTATCCTATATGGGTGATAATAGCTGAATTAGTGGAATTGACATAATATATTAGCAGTTAAAAATGATCTTATACATGATAATAAAAAAATAGAAATTCCTGTGATGTTTCAAGATTAAGGTTCTAATTATGCTTTCAAGGACTTTGGTGGTTAGATTTCAGCAGACAGCACAGTTTGGTTATGATCTGTCTGGGGAGGAGCGAGAGCTGATTGTGGGTTGCGTCTGTTGGGATTCTGTGTTCACAGATAAGATAACCCTCGGAGACATGCTGCCTGCAAGCATATTGTCTTCTGTTCCCAAATCCAGTCGATCATATCTGGGTCACAGTATTTGACTAATTGGAGGTTAGAATAGTTTTTCATACTTCCATGGCAGTAAGATGTGCTACAATAAGCATGCATTTCAAAGACAATAGAACTGTGACTGAAAAATCCCTGATGGGCTTTTATACCTCCATTTATAACGACCTATCTTCTGCTCATCAGCACTATAATTTCCTGCAGAAATTGCGTTTAGGCACTTGGTATTCAATAGAGGATGTTTATCAGATTATATGAGCCTGTGCAGTCTCATTTGCATGTTTCTGATGGGTTGGCTGGCATCATGACTTCAGTTCTTGCATTTGAAAGCAGGAAAGTCGAGAAAAAAATCCGATTTTGAGAGCTGAGACTCTTGATCCACATCCCAATGTCAAAATGTGGAACTTCTGTGTCTGTGCAATACAAATTAGATGGAAAGGCCACAAAACTGATGTTTATTTTTAATAGCGACAACCTGATTTATCCCATTTCTATCAGAAATGGTACTAACATAAAAAATAAATAAATATCACTTTGGTCATTAACACATTTTTATAATATTTTATCACTATAGCGCTTTAAAATTTAAGAGGAAAAAAATGAAATGGAAGGAACAGAAACATGACCAACACAGACTACTTTGTTCATTCTTCCGTTGCTATTGCTACAACCTTGGTCGACTACAAATCAAAATCAGTGCAGAAAATAGGAGCCCATTCTCACTCCGTACTCGTCATATATTGACGCATGGTCATTCCGTCATCGTCACGTATTGACACGTGGGTATGTGACGCTTGGTCAGTACGCATCAATATATGACGAGTAGGGAGTGAGAATGTGTTGAAAATAGACGTCAATTGTTCACAGCTCCTCCTTTTGTTCGCTGATTGGCCCAGTTGAAATTCAACCAGAGAACTCCAGCTAAATGGGAGAAATCCCAGACAAAGCACTGAATGGAGATGAGAATGGAATTGATTTGCATAGGACGGTTATAGCCAGGGTACCACAATGCTGTTACACAGACAAATTAAATGAGTAGGAGAGATCTTTATTCAATGCTTTTGTAATTGAGAGTTGGCGGCCAGTCTTAAATTATATTAAAAAAATCCTTACAATATAACCATTTTATGAATTTTCACCGCTTTCACTGATGCTGCTTCACTCCTTTGTTTTATTTTTATCACCTGTCCCCTAAGATACAAGATGGTCAAGATATTTTGATAAAGTAAAAACTGTCACAACAATTTGATGCTTCAGGCATCACCATCTGTTCTTGAAGATAAAGCGAATCACCTGTTTGAGAAGTCGAAGGATCCCAGATGGCAGCTAGAATAAATTGGACCCCTTCAGCTGCAAAACAGTTCTCTTGTCTGTTAGAGTAAAGACCATTATGAGAAGAAAGACCTCTTTTAAAAGTTGTTAAAATACTACTGGGCCTCTGAACTAGCAACAATACAGGGTGATTTTTGTTTTTATAATTTAAAAATGCTTTTAGCAAGTGTAAAACTTAGATGACATCTGTATGAAACATAATATTCTTAACAAAAGAGAAAAAACAGGAGATAAAATGAACAGCATGAGGAACTGAAGCCTTTTTTGTTTTGTTTTACTGAACAGTAAAATGCAAGCACACCAGTCTTGCCTGAGATTACAGTGTAACAGACATTGTTTTCATCTTTGAAAAAACTGATAATTAAAAAAAAAAAATAACTTGATTGATAGCCTACACTGTAAAAAAAAGTCACTGTAGAGGGAGGGAGGAAGGAAGGAAGGAAGAGATCCAGCAATGTCAAATATTGAAGTTACATATTTTTCAAAACATTATTGGAACCCCAACAGTACATCTTAAACATTTGGGCAAGTTTAAGACTTGGTGAACAGCCAAACAAAACCAAGTTCTGAGTTGGTCTCAGTCCTGAACTTCTCCAGAAATCATCCAAGGGTTGCTAGAAGATAAAGAAAGAAAAACATGTTTTAATACATGAGATTAACAGCACATCAAACTGCATTTATGTCAGTTAAAGACAGACAGGATGAAAAGGAAAAAATTAGTGGACAGACACTTTCTCTGACCTTCCTTCATGAAATCGCGGGCTAGTAAACTAGATGTGCACAACGTTGGCTAAAGGCCCAACACAAGAAAGTTGAAACTGTTCAACTCTTGTTGCTGTCTGCTGTCGCGGAAAAAGTATTTCGCTGTTTGTAGCTCCCTGTTTGTAACGTGCTGCTGTGAACTAGGTAACCCTCTGCAGGAGAGAGGCTACAATGTCAAAATAGATGGTTCGATTGAGCTGCATCATGTAGTATTAACGCCTTAAAATCAGTCCTATGTGCGAGAGAAAATAAAAAAACATGTGGGGATCCTATCCTGAAATAACTTCCGTAAAAAGACGAGAATATAGCCAGCTGCATATTCTAGGTGAACTGAACTAAAAAGCACTTATGTTGCACATAATGCTAGCTGAGAGATAACCGAAGTTAGCTTTAGCAAACAAGCGAGAGTAGCTCAATATAACTACATAAAATATATTTTTATACAGAAACACAAAACTGCAATACAAAGTTTTTTAAAAAGTACTTACCCTCATTGTTGGCCCCGCCCTCTAGCCTGTGAACATTCGCTTCCAGCCGGTAAGTATCCCACAATGCAACTGTACATTAAAAATTTACAGTACAACTGTTAATTTCCGCACGTGACCCAGCGGTCCAATCACATCCCATATACTTGCCATACGCATTTCAGATCACAGTAAAGAGCTGTATTTTCAAAACCCAGCCACCTTACTGTATTTTCATGCTGTAGTTTTTACAGCCATTTGTTACAGTGTAGGACCGTACCTGGAACAGGATTGGGATAACCCTAATTGTTGCCTAGATAAATCACTGAAAATGTAGTTTGTTTTTAGAACAACTTTGTGTTGCATCACTCCCTTATTGTTGTGACACATCTGACAAAAATGGCATAGTTGGCAATAAAAATGACAAACAGCATGTTAATCATTTTAAAATTTTTAATTAAAAGCTTATGTGCCAACTTAATTACACTGGTAAATAACACAGTCTATTCCTTGGTATGAAGGTGACTTGTCTTTATAATCAATATTGCAATCTTGCTACACAGAGCCTTATGCATTATTTGTTGACGGATGGATGAGACAAATATTGTCCCCTCATTCTGCCCTGTCCTTGACTTCTCAGCTCTTATTGCTCTCTCCTGGTAACGACCAGTCATCACATTCAGTGTAATGAAGAGATAAAAAACGAAATATCCAACTCATTTGCTGCCTGATCATCTCTTCATCCTTACGCTGAGGAGAGATTGCCTGCTCAAACTTCAATCTTGAGCTGCTAAACAAGCGGTCACAGTCACATCTCCAGTTTAAAAATAAATAAAAACACTGCTCTCAATGCCTGGTAACCTATGGAAATATTCAAATGACCAGGCTGATTTAATTGAAATTAATTAAATAAAATGTATGACAATCATATTAAACTAAACATAAAATTTTCACACAAAAATTAATAATTGTGGAGCAGCGACGATGTGAGGCTAAAAAGAAAAAGATTGAAAAAAAAAAAAACAAAACAGGCCAGATTTCAGTCTTTGAAGCATTTGAGATTTTCGTTTTTTACATCAGCAAGTTGCAAGTGCAAGCACAGCTGAACCCACAATGAACAATTCCCCTTGCACAGTGGTTCCCAAAGATTTTGTTCTGGGGCCCCCAGTGGTTCCCGAAGATTTTCTGAGTCCCCCTATGGATTACAATAAAATTCCCCCAAAAAAGAAAAAAAAGAAATCAACAGGGCACACACAGCATTCAACCAGACATAAACTTATACACATATTTGGTCTTCAAACTCCACTCAAAACACACTACAAACCATCTTTACAGTGAAACACTTTTGTGTACCTCTTTTTTTGTGGTTGTTTTTTTCATCCATACTGCTTCCCGCGACCCCCTGCAATGGCACTGCGCCCCCCCTAGGGGACGTGCCCCACACTTTGGGAACCACAACCCGAGCAGATGAAGGTCTAAGGAAGTTATTTTACCAACATCTTTGTTTTCCTGCCAGTAATATTAATGTCTTAGAGTGGCCCAATCAGGGCTCCAACTTGATTTGATTAGAGAATCTGTGGGAGGAGATGAAGACAAGGGTGATGGTTATATACAATTTAAGAAATTGTATATAATGTTTTGTACGTCATTTTCTAATGAATGTAATTAAACATAGTTAATATTTGTTTCCAAACTGGTGCATTTTTGAAATTATCCCTTGAGAGAAGCCTGGCTCATTTTCTACAAGACAAATTATTTGTTGATAGAAGTTCAAAGAAATTGTAAAAACAAATCTTACAGGGGTACAAATAATTTGGGCTCAAGTCTATGTAAATTCAAGTGAATATTATTAACATGTAGTGCAGTATCAGCTACTGCAAGCTCACATATTCTCCTTCAAGCTAACATAGCAGAATGATGTGCTTATGAGTTGAAAAAGTAAAACCTGTTTAGGTAAGCACAAAACCAAAAGCTGATTTTCATCAATGGTACTAATGTAGAAAGTTCCCTTGACTAAAACATGGTGTCTGCTCTGCCACTGTTCACCTCCTCCCCCAGATGTCGAGCCATATGTATAGTATCACCACTGCAAAGATAAAACCTCAGGATTTTGCGGCATTAGGCCTGTTTTATCTCAGCTTTGCTGAGAGATTATGCTTCACAGAAGATACCCACCATCTGTCTACTGGACCAGAAAATAAAAGACATTCCCCTACCTCTTTATGGATGAGGGGGATGTTGCAGAGCAACTGTAGAGCTGACACCTGCAATACTTCTTGGGTCAGCTAGTGTGGTATCCTTTGAAATTGCTGATACAAGATTTTATGTGCCATGGTAATACATAGTCTACGCACTGGAACGGCTCTATGCTCTCTGTGGTTGTCCGAATAAAATCTGGTTTACATAGCAACATTTAGTTTCAGGGATGCAGGATTATATTTGCATGAAGTTTTAGAAAAAACTGTTATTTTAGCTGTTTTATTTATTTATTTGGTTGCTTCTACCTTTGAAAAATAATCACATTCAGAACACATTAAAGAGACAAAAAACCAAAATTTATTTATTTTTTTATTTCTTACTCTTTTTTGAAAGTAAGAAAATGTGAAAATTTGCAAAAATATTATACTGAGAAGAAAATAGGTAATCAATGCTCTTCTTGTGGATTACCTTATGTGAATTATATCAGAATATAAAATTATTATAAAATGTATTCATTGCAAACATATGGTAAAGCTTGCAATTATATCTAAATTATAAAGATAGCTTCAGTATGGTTGTAACCTGTTAGTTTCCCTTAATAAATAAAATAGTAGTCTTTGGTTTCTATCACTGTCATTGACTGTGCTTCTGAAAGCTTCCTCACTTGTTTTGGTAAGGCAGAAGTGCAGAAAGTCTCAGTTTTCCATTTTGTAACCTTGAGTCAAATTGCGACTAGCTTTTGGCTAATAAAATCTTACCACCTGTGTGATACAAACGACTGGTCTTTTAGAATCCAAACCTGTTTGGTTTTGGCTGTAACTTACAGAAATATTAATAAAAGTCAGAAGTGTTTTCCATGGATGCATACATGAACTTAAATAGTGTCAACTCAGGGTGATGTTTTTGTTTATGCCCAAAGTCTTGCCTCTTGTAAGTAAGCAACATGCTATGGAAGCAGATTTTCACCAGCAATATTTTGTAGCCTAAACCAAACCAAAGGCTGATATGGCGATGTCTACTTTTAAAGCTCTATAGTAATATAATTAATCATGTGAGATTTCATATGTAGTTGCCTGTTTATTAGCAAATATGTATATCTACAGTCTCTACAGAGACTATCTTGTCAATACATGGCTTATTTCTGTACCAGTCATCTCAATTTCCCCAACAAATCTTATCTCCTTGCTACAGTTTGATTGTCTTTTTTTTATTTGCTTAAGTCTTTCGATATGAGACAATTTACATTTTTGCAAATGTACCTGAAGAATATGTGCACTAATTGCTCAAACAACATGCAGGGACTGTTCACACACATAAACAAACTCACATCTAACTTTTGACATCTCAACACCCATGGACCTATGTTACTAAAAGGTTCATTTGTAGCTTTTGTAATTAAATGGCATTGCAATATTTTTTTCCTCCTAGCTCAAAAACATTCTTTACATATATTGCTATTTATGGCATTCAAAACAAAATTAATTATTTTAAGAAGTGCCAGGGAGTAATCATGAGCATATTCAGTGTAAATGCCACCTATGGCAGCAATCACATTTCCTAATTTGCTCTTCTGGCTGCTATATTTATAGAAACTCAGATCTCCATTCTGCATAACGATCTGTGCATTTCCACTGAGCCAAGTCTATAACTTGAATAACCAAGTGTAACTTACTGTTTTTTTCTGGTCATCATAGTTTCTATTCACTCACTGAATTGTTGTTTATTGCACTGATTTGCTTGATTCACCTCTACTTCCAGCTTCATAATGCATTGTCACCCTTACTAAGCTTTCAGTTGTGTTGGAGAAGGGATACATCTAAGGTTGCTGGATAGTAGATCTCGAGGACCAGAGTTGGGTATGATTGGCCTAGAAATGTAAAGTTTTCAAGCTGTCAGTTTGCTGTCTGACTGTACTTTACAACATTCATTCTGATCTCCTCATAGGGCATTGTTGATGTGACTGTTGCTCTCCCACCTTTACACCATCTACAAGTTAAGCCACATGTTTGCAAAATCCAGCCCTCTCTGATGCAGTGTTCTCTGTGAATCCAAGTTCCCAAGTTGTTTCCTGTCATTCCTTACCTGAAGCTCAACCCACATCTTCAACTGACCATTCTTTCAGTCATCTAGGTTCTTCTGGAGCAAAACTCACCATAAATAAAAGTCCTTATGTTTCAAAGGATGGCGTCAAGTCTCAGCCTTATCAGCTCAATTTCACATGCAGAACAGATTGATTAGAACACTGTTTCCCGCTGAGCAGTTTAATATGCAACACCGAGTACATGTACACGACCGTAAGAATTTACCTTTCTATGGACATATTCGGCAGACATCTGCTTTGAGTTCGGTTTGATTCTGCATTGTCTGTCTCAAATGAAGTACCCCTGAGTCTGTGGTAGCCTCTAGACTTTCTAGAGGTGGGCAAAATTGATCCAAAACATTGATTATATTGGTGTCAAATCTGTCAGATCAACACTAGGATATTATGATCGACAGTTTAGTTTCAGATTTCCTCTTGAAGGTTTACTTTGTAATACTTGTATGTAATGCAGTTTCGCAACTCTACCTCAAAAAGTATTTTATCACTAAATCATGCTATGTTGTTAAAGTATTTTGTAGACATAAATGTTTGTCCTAGGTTTGAAGAAAATAATTCAAAGGAAAAAAAAAACTGAAGGTCAGAAGTTTTATCATATGTCTAATTTAAATAAAAAGTATCTGTATCAGTATCAGTATCAGTATCGGTATCGGTATTGGTATTAAGCAATGCTGGCCCAAACTAAGTAGTATTGCACATCTCTATCAGTTAACCTCTTGGTATCGCTCAGATTGTGTCTTTTCAGCAACAGTGTTCAGGTTGAATGCCCATAGTGGACTCATGCATGTAAGTGATATCTATAAATATGACAGCATTAAAATCAGTTGTACACAGGAGACAGAATGACGGCCTGATTGAATGACCTAATAACACATCTGCAGCAGGAGCACATTCACAGAGAAGCAGAAACATAAAAGCAGTATTATTAGTAGTGGAACTATCTCACTTCAGAGGATTTACCCTTTTCTGCATCAAAAATCCATTGCATTATTTCATGTGGTAATGTGCAAAATAAAAGTGTTTTTTTTACGGTCTCGTGAGATTGGGAGTTTCATAACAAGCATTCAGCCTCACCAAGAAAGAGTGACAGCATGTACATGTTAGACATGGCAATTATCTTGACTCATGATGTTTATTCTGGTAAACATCTCTAGATGAGAGGTGAAGAACGAGGACCCAGAACTGTGAAGGAATCAACAATTTGCTGCTCTATTCTGGAAATAGGTTTGAGTCTATACAGTGCTCCACAGAGTGATAACATTGTGTTTTTAATAAATCACTGCACTTTCACTTGTTCTATAGATCTGACATTGCAAGGTTTTATGAAAATAAGAGCATATTGCATTTGTAACGGCTTAAGTTCTTGTGATATGCAAGTTTACATTGCACTAGTTGTCAATGTCAATTTTATTTATATAACACTTTAAAACAGATATTAGCCGCACCAAAGTGTACAATATTCATAAAACACAGATAAAACACATAAGAATAAAACACAAATTAAAACATACAGGGCAAGTAAAGGGTAAAAAGATAAATTTCCTTGAACTTTTTCCACATTTTTCACCATCACAACCACAAACCACAGTGTATTTTCTTGGCGTTTTATGTAGGAAAGTAACACAGTTTAGTGCATGACTGTGAGTTGGGAGGAGAATAATGCATAGCTTCCCTATTTTACAGACAAGAAACTGAGAAGTTTGGCGTGTATTTGCATTTGGCTTCTCTATACTAATAGTTTATTCAACCCTTCAGTGTAATTACAGCTACAAATCTTATGGGGTACATCTTTCTCTATGTGTTCACTCTAAACTCATCTTCCAAACAAGTTTCCCAAGCTTCCAAGTCCCCTCAGAATAAAAGCACAGCATGAGGCTCCTATGTCACCATGGGGGATTGTGTGTTCAGGGAGTTGTGCAGTGTTAGCTTTTTAGCCATACTTGTGCTTTTAATGTAGCCCAGAAAATACAAATTTTGTCATTTGGGGCAAAGACATCTTGTGGTTCCCTTTCAACATTGGCTTTCTTCTTGCACCGCTTTTTCAGTAAAGGTCAGATTTGTGGAGTGCTTCAGCTATCTCTGGCTTTTATCGGACCTATTGTATCCTCATATCCTCAAAGTCTTGGTAAATGAAAGGATTTTGTGAGATTAAATACCCACAAAGCAAGCAGCAGATGGACCTGACAGAGAACCAGATTCGGTGGTGGTACTGTCAGAGGAGAGGAAGTGAATCTGACATCACAGAGACAGACACAAAGGGAAGAAAAGAGAAAAGGGAGACACGTGGAATAGAAAACGGAGAGACGGAGACAAGTGGGCGGTGTAGCTTGGTGACACGCGACAGACTGATTCACACAGGAAAGGGCATGTTAAATGAAAGCTGGGTCTGTGACAGCACCAGGGGCGTGCATTGCACTCTTGTCAAGCTCAGCTGCACCTCTTTCTCGTTTAAAGGCAACACAGACACACACACTCATGCTTGAGCTGTCAGTATATTTCCTCCTAGATTCTTTTAAAAGTTGTGATCTTGTTGACAAAGATTTTCTTTCCTATTTGTAGCCATAAATCTTTCCCTTGCTGAGGTGGTGAAACATGTTTGCTATATTATAGAGTGATTCCTCTATATTGCTTACAGTTCGAACATGGAGCTACGTGATGGCTCTGTGGGTCACCTTCCAATGATACAAAACATTTGTTGTGTTTATATATAAAGATAAATTCCCACATTTAAAAGCTTATTAGTTTGTATATCCCATCTTTTTATAAACCTAACAGAAAAAGACAGTGGGTCTTACACTCTGATTAAAATTCCAGGTTTTTGATATTTAGCAATTAATATCATGAAGACTGTACAGTTGCTAAGAGTGTAAACCTTGTGGAATAATTTCCTATTGCCTGAAGGAGCCAAATTAGAAAACTTGGGCCATTTTTCTAAAAAATATGTTTGCAACAAAAATAGCGTTGAGCAGGATGCTAGAACACCACACCCACTGTACAACATAGAGTGCTTGTTTAAAATCATGCAGCAGGGCTACTTCTCTGCAACTGGAAATTGAGTTTTTGGTAAAGGTTATATTTTAAAATAGTTACATTCTCTCACTGCATGGTAACCAGGAGACAAAACAGCCAGAAACTGAAATCACATCAGTGTGAAAAAATGGATTATGATTGTGAAAAGGCAAAGTCAGACTATATTTTGATTTTGTCTTTGTGAAATAAGCCACATTTTCCTCTTCTTTGGCTGCTGGTACAGTGAGTTCTCATGTAGACCAGTGATACTTATAAAGTTGGAAAGAGCAAAGTCTGGGCTTTAATTAAAAAGGTCTCTTGTGTGCGTGGGACTGTGTTGCTCTGTTGTTGCCGTGTTTTCCCACAGCAACAACGGCGTGTGTCTTTGGTGTCTACATTTTTTTTTTTCATGTAACTACTTAGTGTTGGAATTGGGTCTGTCATTTAGATGAGACATCTACTGGTTACATGGATATGCAGCATGTAGAGTATGTAGGTTAATGTATAGTGTTTGGATTGATTTTGTTGGTAGAAGTGCTGCTGCCCTCAATACCAGGGGTGCACAGGTTATATAAAAAAAGGGGGTAACATTGTAGTTGAGTATGTTTGAATACTCAGCTACATAGACCTAATTATAATTGTTTGTTGCCTTATTTAGTGGCAGTAATGTTTTAGGAGAATTTCCTGACCCACATGCAGAATCACTAAGGAGATAGAAAAATGAAAGGTTTATTTAGAAAGAATAATATTTAAAAGCTGGTAAAAATCTGAAGCCATAGATTATAATAATAATAATAATACATTTTATTTATAGTGCACTTTACATTCCTAAGAATCCCAAAGTGCTAAAGTGCGTTGAGAAGAAAATAGGTTCCACATATTTATTTCTTTTTTTTTTTTTCATATTAATTTCATCTATGTAAGACAATTACAGTGTGGAATCTATTATGGGTTATGTTTTTAAAAAGTGAAAGGACTTGCTTATGAATAAAACATTTCTAAGGGGCAAACTGTTCCACAGTCTTAGAGCCACTGACTGAAAAGGCCTGTCATGCTTAGTTTTCAACTGCAGATGCAGAACAATTAGAAGACTCTGGCCTTTGGAACAAAGGCCACTATTAGCAGAGAATATAGTAAGAAACTTACACAGACAATAAAGACCCCGATCATTTATAGCCCTATAGGCGAGCACAAGAATTTAGAAGCAGATTCTAGAATCCACTGGAAGTTAGTGTAGTTAAAGAATAAAAAAAAAAAACGGGGCAATATGACTGTGTTTAATAGATTTAGTGAGACATCTGGTTGCTGAGTTCTCACTGTCTTCCAGAAATTAGAGTGATATGTTGTCTAGACTGGTAAAAAGAGCATTACAATAGTCCAGGATTGATGACATGACAATGTAAATAATTTTCTATGGCTCTGCTCTGGAGTCCATATTTTGTATTATGGAAATGCTTCTTAAATTAAATAAATAAAAATGGAGAATAGCTCTATCAAATGAATCAAACTCTAATAAGAAATCATATTTGACTCCTACCTTTTATGTTTTGAACTTGGCTACTGGGCAAAAAGAGGCAATTTTTGTCTGACTAGATGATTTTCTGTCAGTCCTCAAGGATAAGGCAACACTAGTGACATCAATGCTGCAGGATATATACCAAAAATAAATGCTGAAAAGTTCTGGATAGGAATTATTGTCGCATTTGTTAGGTCTTAAAATCTTATAAATTCACTAGGGGCATGTAGACTTTTGAGAGCCACAGTGTGCGCGTGTGCGTGTCTGTGTGTGTGTGCTTTTATTAACCTTGAGGGTGACACAGCAATCCAATATTACATATTAGTGACAAACAGACTTTTTATTCAACCCTCATTCTCTGTGCGGAACATAATTTATCTAATTAAACATGTAGCAGCTGGCAAATTATGCCCCAATTAGACTGTAAATCACAGCTGACTCTGCAGCATGACAGTGACTGCACACCATTCGAAAACTCTTCCCAAATCACCCAAGGATAGAGTAAGTATCCCTTCACACAACAGGCAACTTGATTTAAACTTGAAACACACACACACACATACACCTCGATCTGCAATACCCTGCTACATGAAATAGTACCCCTGAGCCCAGGCATCCATATTCCCCAGTCTATGCTTTACTCTGCTTGGCTGAGTTTTATTAATGCAATCCTTCCACATTATCCATCATTCCTCTCGGCTAAAGTCTTGACAGTTAATTAGATGCCACATTTGCTGGAACTATATTAGGCATTAAGCACAAAAAAAAAAAACACAGCGGTGACCTATGGTAGAAAGGAAACAGACACATATACAAGGAGAAAGTCAGGCACACCACAACAAAATGTTTTAAACTCATAAATCCTAAAGGGAAGGGATATTCAGAGAGCTCCATACATCACTGTGCCCGACTGTGTCCAGACTCACTGAGGTCAGACTCTGATGAATGACTCTCTTTGCTTACATTGGTATATCTATTAGTATGTTAACCATATATGTCAAACAATTTACAGTAAGACTACATGCCTTTTAATATCAATGTACTTTTAAATAACATGAAAACGACAACCAAGCCACTAAATACGCAAAGTCCATCAGAAGGAAAAATACTAGCATCTTCATCCAGAGTCTTGATGCTTTGGTTTAAATTGAATGTTACCACTATATAATCCAACTGAAGTATATGTTTTTTTTTGAAAAAATAAAAAATGTGGTATGTATGCAGCAGGAGGTCCAAACATTGTATGGTCAACATCTTATGTTGAAGATGTTCTTATGTTGAACATCTTCAACATTTCATGTTGAAGGATGTCGTATGAGAGAAGTATTTTTATAATTGACGTCCTAAACAGTATAAAAGAATGAACTGTTGACAAAAAAGTTACAGATTGTTGACTTGTTTCCCTTTCAGTAGTTAATTCAGAAGTAATTACTTCTCATTTATATAATTACAATAATAAACCTTTACTATGTAAAAAAAAACTTATGACAGTTGGTTTGTCGCAAAAAGAAAAGTGTAATACTGTTGATCGTCTTTTTGTGTTTAACAAAAAAATACATGACAAAACTGAATTAAATTGAGTTGAATTGCTAAATAACAGACTGTTTCATCATGCAAAATAGATTTTGAATTTCAAATTCAAGTAAGCTGCTTTATTTTGGGGCTTTTGTTAGGGCGGGTCATTTTTGACCAGTAGGACAGAATGTTAAGAATGCATGAGGGTTAAGCTAATTTGAAGGAGAAACTGAACTCAATGAGTTTGATAATTGGATCAAATGAAATGTAGCAGTGATTTCACTGAAAGGACTTTTTTTTTTTTGCAAAGTGCCTGTGTGTTTTGATTTAATATAAATAAAGTGAATGGAACTGAATTCAGTTTGAATACAAAACAACAGAAACTGCTATTCTTTTCTGAAAGGAAATGTGTGTTTTTCTTGCTTCCAGGGTTGCAGGTTAGGGACACTTAAATCATTTTGATTTTATTCATACTCTGTTTTTATTGAGTGTTAAAAATGAAAAACTCAACAAATAAGTAATTATTGGTGTGGGGCTTTTCACATAAAATGTGTTTTATTTAGCGTTTCTGAGCAAATTACTCGCACAAGAAGCATAAGTAGCTTCAGTGACACAACTGACCTGAACACCATTGAGAGTATTGAAGTGTTTGTTGTCTAACTCTTTGGGAAATAAAGCCTAGAAGGGCACTTACTTCTTGTGTCTGATAGATTGAGTACTAAATATATCACCGTTCTCTTCGCTTTTAACATCTCTCTGTGAAATATAGGTATAGTTAATGTTCACAGAGCATTACTTCTGTTTGGGTATAGAAATATTTCATCCTAAGAAATCAAACAGTCATCTTATTTGGCTGCTTTGTGAGGTATGCATAAAAGCAGCTCCCAGCAGTGAGACCTCTTGAGCACATGATTGATGGAAGATTTTTCCAGAAACATGACAGCAGTATCCCGGGCTTTAGTGGGATGCATATGAAGATTTGAGTGATGTTGTCTGCCTCTGATTAACAAACTGTGCAAACTGTGAGAGAACCTTAAAGGAATTACATTATTTTATTCAATTAAAAGTACTTTGAGTATCCAGGAATCATAGTAATTAGTTTTTTGTTTTTTTCCCCCCATTTTTTCAAGTTTCCAAGGTGCAGCAGATACGTGCACTCATAGAGAAGATATACAGTCTCCAAGACATTTCTAATCATATTTTTGTAGAGCTGCAAAGAACAAACAGTCTTCATCTGTTTGCTAGATCAGTAGAGACACTCATCTCAAACTCAATTATGAGTTAATTTATTTATGGATCGACAGTGATCGTAATCTCCATCTCCATTAATGTTGTTGTAAAATCTAAATCCTGCAGGGTTTGTTTGTCCTCCCAGAAATCGCTGACTTCATCAGTCATCACCCGACAAAAACTCTCAGTCCTATTCTATTGGATTTCCTTCTTGTATAAAATCCACTTATGAAGCCTCTTAGTATTCTGCAAAAGGTGTCTCCCATGTTGTTTTGAATTGTTTTATCTCTGAGGAAAGTCTGAAAGTCTGAATAAGGATAATGATCAAAATTCAAAATAGCAGTTCTCAAAAAATTCCTTTCATAAAAACAGTCAATTTTCATCAAAGCTGGTCGACTGAAGGTCGTTGATGATGTGAATATGTCAAGCAGAGTATTTTAAGCACAGAAAAGTCACTTGGGAATGAGCTCTGCTGAGCTTTGATTGATATTGGACATACTTGTGGAAGGCTGTTTTTGGTCTTCTCTTATTAAAAGGTTGCAATCCTTGTGTGCTAAATAACTATGGCTCCATTTCAAAATAGGCACTTTGTGTTTTATCCAAGGTTTTTGAAAAACTAGTCAATAATCCTCTTAAACAATATTTGCCAGCAGTTAATATCTTGTCATATTATCAGTCTGATTTTTGGAAACAGCATAGTTCAGCAGAATCTGAAGCTTTTCACTAAAATTCCTTTAGGACAACTCAACTTTCTTTAAAGACAAAAAGAGACACTTAATTCTGTGCTGCTTCATTGTGAATTAAAATTCTCAATGAAGTCTGTAGTTACAATAATAATCAGATGGTACATAATGAATAAAACTCAGGTAACTGAATACAAATTTTAGTTTGCTGATTTCTTTCAAAACCAGTTTTGAGATGGATGTTGTTTGTTTTGTTCTATTTTGGGTTCTGATTATAATTTTTTTAGTCCTTTTAGCTCATTATTTTTTTCTCACTATCCTCCATGTTCAAGTGCAAATGATTACATTCACTGAGGGGTGGAAACCTTCTCATTGGATTCCCTGCTTAAATGAAACCTTTTTCTTCAACATCACAGGAAATTGCAGGAGACTTTTCATTATAAAGGTGTCAGATTGTTGTGATTTCTTTGAAGTTTAATGCTGGCAATAAGTGGGGGAAGAAAAGATGAGGCTGAGGCGAATATGAACCCTCTAAGTTAAATGGTGGAAACTACTTCAAGTTAAGAAACGTGGCTTACATTTTTACATGCAAGTACATGGAAAAGTTGGAGCATATTTCAGTTTGCAGAAGGAAGGGAAATAAAAAACAAACAAACAGGCAAATTAAAATAATTTGCTTTCAATAGCCACAGCTAATTAGTCTTGACTTGTGTGTTTAAAGTGGGTCAGGCTGATCAATCAGACTAATGCAATCTGAAATGCAAATATACTCTGAGTCATACTCAATCAAACTGAAACACTGTTCACAACAACTCAAGAGTTTTTTTTAATCTTTACATATCCACTTTTTTAAGCTGGACAAACCTGCATGTTAGTCAGTCAGTATGAAATGTTCATTTTGGATTTTCTTATATCACATCAAGCATAAATTTGATTTGGGTTGATATATCTCAGAATGGCATTCAATTTCTTATGATTTTGTTTTATTAGTTAAAGGTGCGACCTTCATTAAAAAAGAATTATGTACTGCATGTGTTCAGATACACGTGTTTAAAGTGAAACTATGTGTCCCTGTGCCTTTACAGAAGCATTCTCATTCTCTTAACATGCCTTTCATGGCTGTTATTAAGTTGGAGAACATGTTTCCATGGCAGCAGTGTCTCAAGCTCAGCCGCTGGTGACAGCTTCTAGCCTAGCACTCGCACACACACACGCACGCACACACACCTATATATATGCAGACACATATGGAGGAAGCGAGAGTGAGAGGAGAAGTGGGTGAAATATCTGCACATCAAAGAGAGGCATGCTGACCTGTCTGCTGCTGCTTTAAACACCAATAACAATCCTGCTGATATCTGTCCACAGGGTGACGGGACCCACTTTTAACGCCCTCTCAACGCAGCAGAAGGTGAAAGCCCAGTGCTTCTCTTTTATGGCCATGACATGAATCTTTGTAATGCCATCATGTTGCACCAAAGGAGGCATCTTCCAAGAATGAGTCACTTGGCATTCATTCTTCATTGTTATGCTTTAGGTTACTGTAAAAATTAGTCATGCGGGCCTTTGTAATAAAACCCCACTAACATTTCCTGAGCAGATTTGTGGCTTCACAGGCTGCGTTGTGCAGCTGCCCTGCCATGCTGAGAATTTGGAGGTTTTATTTAGGTATGAAGCACCATTGAGATTTGAAATGAATGGACAAAACCACACATTGTTCAACATTAAATGGCATAATTAGAATATTACCAGCAGAAGTCACACTATCTATTTGCTCAATTCTTGTTGTCCTGAATAGGTCATAAAGTGGCAGATCTCCAGAATACAATACAATTAAAATGAATACATGTTTTATTTACTGAGTGTTCTCCAGTTTCTGGGCAAATGTAGATCATCTGTTAGTATGTTTATCAATTTAAACATGACTGTAAAATGCTATGGAGAACCTAAAATTAGTCATTAGTATTAAATAGATGTCATGACAAGGAATAACATCTCAAATTAACTTAAATTTTATCAATAGATAAAATATTCTGTTGCATTGTGAGAAAAAGAAAAAGAAATATCTAAGTACAGTTTTTGGAATATCTTTCTTTAACATGTCTGTGCTTCAAATATATGTTTAAAATGTATTTTGTTTCCAAGGTTACACAATTTGTGATATATATATATACTGTATATATTTTAATTTATTTTATTTTATTTATTTTTTTGTGGTATGGTTTGATACCTAAAGAATAACATGCCAGGATCTGAATTTGTAATCGTCATTCGATCAAGATGAAATCTATATAGTTCCTCTGTATTCACATTGTTAATGAATTCCTTCTTCAAAGGTATTCAGCTGCAGCAATATGCTGCTCTGAATAGATTTTAGAAAAACCTGAAAGCAACAAAATAAAAGGTATTGAGGATTGGCTCAGAAAGGAAAGGCAAGAATCATTTCCAAACAAGTGGTTACAGTAAGATACATGTGTTTCATTTTTATGATTTTTATGCCACAACAATGTTTCCTGCATAATCTGGTACATACAACTTTTAGCTTGTATGTAAGCTAAAAATTACATACAAGTCCAAACATGCACTGAGTACAACCTATGCAATTGACTTCATACAAACCAATATGAGAGGGAAGAAGTAAGGCAAAAATCGAATTCCTCTGTATTAAAAAAGTAAGATATTCTGCCTATTTGTACCTGCTCATCCATGCAGCGTCTTGATGGGGCTGTTGTGATTCGAGGGACAACCATCATCATAATCATGGTGGCTTCAACTTCCCCATCTTCTGCTGCCTCCTTTATAGCTAGATGGTCAAGCTCTCACTCAAACACAGAAAATTGCTCAAAATCATGCTATTTATCAATGTTGATTACCTCCATTATTGTGAGTTTTTTTTTTTTTTCTTTTTCCCCAAACACAAAGCAGAAATTGCTCTCTATTCCTTTTTTCAAAAAGGTATGCATTTGTGTAGTCATGTGGAGAAAGTCCATACTTAGCAATCCAGCTGTGGCTTTTATTGTCAGGCCCCATTTGTTACTAAAAAATATCGCCCTACTTGGTAATATCTTATTTCTACTGGATTGTGGAGGGTTAAGTAGACATTAAACACATCGTGCTTCACAAGCATTAACACTAGCAACATTTCATGTTGTATATTGCTTTTTTATCTGCTTTCTCCCTGTTTTAACTGGATTTTACTGTATGTTTCACACACCTGTACTTACAAAGGCCACCTTTTCCTCTTGGTCATGCTATAGCATCAGCAGCTACAATGAACTCCTTAGTTCTTGGCGATTTAATCTTTTTTTCCATTTATATGCTAAGTCCGCCGCAAAATGGTTTTGAGCCAACATCATCTTCAATGATCTTAATCTTTCGGACACAAAATGAAAATACATTGTGTGCGTGTGTGTGTGTGTGTGTGTGTGTGTGTGTGTGTGTGTATGTGTGTGTGTGTGTGTGTGTGTGTATGTGTCCTTCAACAGCCTGTGCTGCTCCTTAACCTGGGTAGGCAAGTGGTCAAAACCTTCCTGGCACAAAGGCACCTTCTCATATTAGCACTAGAAAAAGTGTGACAACTCTGAGGGAAGACTCTAGAGTGTAGAATGAAAGAGAATTGCTTCCAACATTGACCAAGAAGGGTCCAAACATTATTAAAGTCCCTGGGGATTTAGATAGGAATACATCACAGAGACAAATGAGAGTCTAGAAATTCAAACAAAATATGAATTCTCCGGCCGCAGGGCAAAACAATCACATACAAAAATAAGTGTCTGAGCACAAACTGTAGAGCCAAAACTTCTAGTTGGAAAACAAGGCCCAAGGCTGGGAAAGCTGGCAGATGATGAAAGTTATTTCTAGGCCAATACCTTTATTTATTTGCTCTATACCTTTCCTGGAACAGAAAAGGATGCATGATACAAAATGTATTGTTTTAATTTTATCTATTCTGTGCCTGATTATACTGATGAGGTATGTTAAAGTACTTAAGCCGTTTAGTCTGATAAATCAAAACTCAGCTTGGAGAGTTGATTTCTATTGAGCAAATATCTACAAGTTTTAGGAAGAACCAGGCAATCTTTGAATATTTCCCTTGTTTATTTATCTCATGGAAAAGAGTAAATAATGCAATCAATTTACAAGTAAGAGGATGTTTGTGGCTTCTAAATAAACTGATGCAAATCTAATGTATATATATATATAAAAAAATCTATTAATCTCTAAGGAGTCCAAGGAAAATTTGATCTTCACCCTTAATTAATTGATTAATCTGAAAAAAGGAGGACTTCAAAGTCTCAGGATTACCTTTTCTCTATGAGCTTTCAACAGCAGAGCCACCACAACCAAATAAATAAAAAGAGAGTCTATGGTTGTCCCAATGAATCCATTTTGGTGTGCTGTTTCTACTGTCCCATCTCTGAGCTATGCTGATCAGTTCAAAATCCTGCTTCTCAATTTCAAGTCTATCTATTACCTGCCTCCTCCTTACCTCTCAGACCTCCCTCACATCACCTCACACTCCAGCTCCCTTAGGTCGTCGTCTTCCATCCATTTCACGGTGCCTCCTGCCCGTCTTAGCACCATGGAGGGCAGGACCTCCAGCCACTCTGCTCCCCATCTTTGGAACACACTCCCCCCTGATTTCTGTAAAATTCACTCACTTTAAATTCAGACTTAAGACTTGCCGGTATTCGATTCAATAATAATGATTTTCTAATTATTTAGTATAATTTCTATTGCATTGTTCAGCTTCCTTTGTTCTGCATACATTGCTTGTTTTTATTTTATTGTTTTTAGTTTGTCTTTGAGTGTTGAGGAAAGTGACTTTAAATAAAATTAATTATTATTGTATATTCAACCAAACCCTTTAATTCTGAGCAAATATAAACTTATGGATGATTAATAAGACACATATTTAGAGATGGTAGATAGAGGGATTCATTTATAGAGTTTAGATTTGCTTTCAGCATGTTCCTTGTGTGCATGAGTTCCCCTTTTTCTTACAGTTTAAGGATGGAAACTATTATTTTCATAATTTAGATAAATGTTCACAACACCTATCATGTTTATTTGATAGGAGACTGATGGACCTTCAGTGTGTGGTTTAAATCACAGGTTTCAATAAAAGAAAAGTTTTTATTCACTTGCATCCAAAGTGAAAAATAAATTGTCATTCTACAACTACCTGCTTCTTTATAGATTTTCACTGAGCAGCAAAGGAGTCCTTTCTGTTTTATTCAATCTCCTTCGGGCAATGCTATTAGTATTTATCAATATATTGGGTCTCAACTTGAGCTTGAAAGCATTTTCCATTGTTGGTGTATTTTAGTGCTGCTACGCCATTCAAATATGAGTAAATATTTGTTCTTGTTAAGGCAAGAAGAGGTCACAACGGATCTGATGCCTACATCATTAAACTTTGACACTAACGTCTTACCAGAATGTTTGAGACTGTTTTTATCTTTTTCATTTCTGTTTTCATGGTGGGAGTTTACATTAAGTTTAAATAATAATCAGATAATATTAAATAGCTACAAAGTTAGTGAAAGTTCATCAGAATCTGGAGTCTTCTGATAGGCCATTATTATTCCAACAATCATTACAAACTTTAAGGAGAAAAGTTCAGGGTGCCCAAGGACGTCTAGCAGTGAACTTTCTCCCAGTGAAGACTGAGGTTGCTAACATTGCCAAGCTGCCATAGAATTGGCAACACACCTGTCAATGCCTGGTCAATACATTCATAAATCTGATGTATTTATAATAGATTTTGAAGCTTATCAAATCTTTAATGGTAAATGTCAGTATATTGAAGACACTTTGCATCTGACCACAATAAAACAGACTACTTAACACGTACTGGACCGTAATAATGTGCTTCAACAAGACTGTCCTAAAACTGAAGAGAAAACATTGAAGACCATGGAAACGGTTAAGAAAAGCCTCACCCATCATTAACTGCTACATGGCAACACTGCAAATCCTACTAAAATATTTAGAACATAGTCATGTTGGGATGTGTGAAGCTTCCTCCTGCCTCGAAGAGACTGTTTTCATATATTAGGATGCAATAATGGCTGAAGCTGTGGAAGCAAAACCCACGCATCTCATTAGCTATTCACAAGGACTCAAATCTATCAAAGTAGACTTTTTTCTTCAGAAAAACAAATGTAGATGTTTCCTTTCTTGATTCATATTTCATGTGCCTGGGCTTGTGTGCTGACTTTACAAGCTGCATATTCAGTCCACTGAACTTCTTGTTCCGTGTGGAGAGCATGGTTTTCATTATGCACCAGTGAACATCAATAAAATGGAAAGTTTTTAGTTGAAAAAAAGCTTGAAAGTGTAGCAGTTGGATGTCAAATGGCTGCTTCAGTTTTTAGTTATTTATTCATTTTATAAACAGATGATCATTGAGTTCTCCATTCAGGAAAATCCACACTTCATTGAGTTTATAGCTTGTTGATTTAGTTAATCTTATAAAGCCATGACTTAGTCTGACCTCACAATTCAGTGACAGCAGACCATGAGTGTACACTTCACTGCTTTCTTCTCCCAAACCAATCAAAGTGCTGTTGTTGTTGAGGGCAAATTTATTGTTCAAGAGGATCACATGTTCGATTCTTTGCCACATTAAGTCTGTGGGAAATGTCTTTGTTATGCTGGCAAGCTGAGAGACTAAATGAAAACCAAAGCTATTATTAGCAAGCTTGAGGCTTTAATGTTCTCCCCATCTTTAATGTATGAAAATGCAAGCAAACAATTGTCCCCGAAGAGTTATTGAAAAAGTTAATGAGGATCCTGTCAATTAAATGAAGCCGTAGCGCTGATGTTATTCTGTCTGTGTATTATCTGGCTATGTTAAGATATAGCTAAACAGAGTCATACTGAATTTGTTGAGATTATGGTGATGCATATTTCCAGGGCTGCTCATTTCAGTGTGACCCTATGCGTAGTGGGAGCTGTGGGGTTTGATCTCAGTTCTTAGAAATGTCTCACTTTGAAATGAGATACAAATAGACGGATCTGAGTGATGGCACAAGAAGACTTAGATGCAATCAAAGTTTTTAGGTTCAGGGTGTTTATATAACCTTCATATGGCTTGAAGAAAACACACTTTCAGATCTCTAGTCAGTTAGAAAGTGTCATGAATAGCTTTGCCCCACTTTGGGACTCCAGCAGCTTAGCTGTGCCTGGTGACTGTGACTCAAGGAGGAACGAGAAATGATAAAAGAATAAATGAGCGATTGCTACAGAAATCAGAAGTTTGATGTATGACATTCACTCTTTGCAGAACCACAGACTTCTTTTGATTTTACCCCCAGTAGCTTGTTCACTGTTCAACTGGGCAGTTAGTGTCATAACATTACCATATTATTAAGTTTATTGGCCATATTTGAGAACTGAAAAACAGTATACAGTTTGTCTTATTACTGTTAATTTTGATACGAAAAAAAAAAAAAAACTAACTAAAATAAAAGTGATCCAACGTGTCAGTTTTTGGAAGCTGTGTAATCCTAAAATCTCCTAAATAAACACACCATTATAGCAAAATGGTAATTATCATCAGCAAAGCATTTTTATAGTTACAGTGATAACCAATGCTGAGAAGTCCAAACTTTGTGCAAAACTACAAACTTTTAAAGGCAGCTTGTAGTGATGGAGCTCCTGGTGAGGTTAGTTTTAAAAAGAGTGATGAAGACATTATGAAAGCACTGTGAGCCTCCCACACAGAAGAAGAAATAATAGATGGAATCAGACTTGTCACACTGGTGTTTAAGGTAGCTGATATTATATTCACATTATCTACACATGCACTGATTAAGAAGATGTTCATATGATAAAAATCATCTAGTGATGTCCTAAATCATTTTTTCTTCCTTTTTATCTTTTACGTGTCATGTTCATTCCATATATCATTATGTAGGTGTTATTTTTTTTTATACCCCATAAAGTCTGTGATCAGAAGACTGCACCCTGTGCTGTTGTGATTAAAGCTTTTTGAGCACTTAGTTCTTTCTTTAGAAAATCTGTCTGTTTATATTTTTGTTGGTACATGCAGATCTGGCACCTTGGTAGTTTAAAAGCATTTCTCTCCTAGCAGTGTATCCACAAAGGTAAGGAGAAAATTCTGTTCTTAGAAAGAGCAATCACAGGGAGTAGGGTGGAAAAAGGGATTTAGCTCTGATTGCACTTTACATTTTAGGAGTGAGACTTTGAATGGATGAGTGGATGGATGGACGGACGGAGGGATTGTTTGATGGATTGATTGTTTGATGGATTGATTGATTCTTCAGCCAGTTGTCACATGTAGCCACCAATTGATATTTGTTGTTTTGTCGAAGCCACTTAAACCTTTTGCACATAAACAAATCAACAACATAGACCTTACATAAATTGGTATCAAACATCAGAAACCTGCTTTGCAACGAGCCCTGCTCAAACTAGCCATTAACTAAATTCTTCTAGGATCAATTTTTGTTTTTCTTGGATTAACCTTTTAAATTGAGACTGATATTGTGTTATCAGTAAAATTCTAATATTCAACATAATTTGTCAGAAGGACACATAACCCATGAAATGGTGGCTAG
Source organism: Alfaro cultratus (assembly GCA_903066825.1). NCBI lineage: Eukaryota > Metazoa > Chordata > Actinopteri > Cyprinodontiformes > Poeciliidae > Alfaro > Alfaro cultratus. The sequence goes on from CAEFZX010021521.1 coordinate 45,785, forward strand.
ATTCAAGAAACAGTGACCACAAAAAGTGACATAGCAGCGTATCATCACTGTTTCTGTAAATTAGTGCAACTTTGATTCCCAGCGTCTTCCTACAGTTTAATTTTTAGAAACATTGCTCTTTAAATAGTTCGCTGCTTTTATTCTACTGTTTTCTTAAGCCAGTTCCTCTCTTCTCACTTCACTGCTTTGTTTTATTGGAATCACAGGGAGCTCAAGGTGGTTCACTCACTCCATTAATTTGATTTTAAAAAAATTGTCATTGTGTACAAACCTTTCTACGATATGTAGTATATTAGATTTTCCCCTAAGCTTAAATGACTTTAGTCAAGAGAGTCATAGCACAGTGAACTATGGGGGGAGTGGGCTTTACTACAAAACCAGCTGAAAACTGTACTATTGTTAATCGTCCAGGCTTTCCAAAAGAAAACTAATACAGAAGCTTGGAATTAATCATAGTTTGAATTCATGGTATGGCTTGAAATGAGTCTCATACTGTTATTGTGCAACCTACTTGTGCTCTCCAGACATGATAGAAATATTACAGTAAAACCTAGTTATATCAGGTTAGGGGAATGACCATACATTCAATTATTTTTAGTGATTTTCTTTCCAATTAGTTAATATGCTAAATCATGCACCTGCGCTCTTGTACTGAATTGATGATAGTCTTTGGTAAAATCATTAGTTTGTTTTCTGACAACCATTCTGATCATTCATCATCTCAGTTGGGAATGATTTGTACCAGTCAGACAAATCCTAAATATGTGCTTCTATTTGCTGGATGTTTTGATTTGAAGACCATGTCTGTCTCTGATGAAGTCAGGACCATTTTGTTTAATTGGGGTTTTAAAAAATATATTTCTAGTTGTAAACAGGAAACATTCTGTTCTAGGTCAAAATAATTAAGCATTAACATGTTAAGATTGCTGTTTATCCTAATATTGTGACATTTTATCCTCAGCTCTCTCTACTCTTGTGCAGCAGCTACAAAGATTTGAAGAACATATGGTCAGTGCCTGCTGGTTATCCATTTGCTTGTCTGCCAGCAAAAATTAAAGTTGACCCATTTGGCAATATATAGTATTTCAATGGTCTACATTTAGACATTTGTCATAGTTAGATCAATATATAGTTGTGATTTACACTTTTTGTCTAGGTTTGGTCTGGTCCTAAGGTGGTCTAAGCTTAAATATTGGTAGACTCTAATAAATGTGCATATTGTGCAAAAATACCAGAAACTTCGAGACAGCTTCATATGAACTATCATGAGAAATGTACTTCTATTTCAATAGTGGTATTTTGGCAACAATGTCACTTTACAGAAAAAGGACTCCAATTTTGTTTCTTTTCACAAGCAAAAAGTTGAGATTATAACAGTAAATATTTGTGCAGTACTTGCAAATACTGCAATATCATATTCAACATCACCAGAAAAGCTATTCAACATGAGTTGCAGTGTCTGAACAGAATTGCTGCAGACTCTTTTAAGGACAACACCCCCTAACCCTACTGATTATAATACAGAAATAACACTTACAGAATATCTCTGGAAAAGATGATGAAAGCACCATTAACTTTAGATATTAATTTTTTTTTTTGTATCTAAAAAAAAGTGAAAATACTGGGTTACTTCTTTTTTACTAAATTCATCTCACTTATGCGTCTGCATCTTTTCTTTATTTAAATGCATGATGCTGGAACCCAGTGATTTCCCACTGGGATTAAAACACAGTTTTCATCAAAAACCTGCCTCCCACATTACTCTAAAGGACCGACTGAGTTTGCATGGACTGCATTCACCGCTTGGTACAAGCTAAGAAAGAAAAAATGAGCTTGGTAAGCTAAGCTACCCTCTACCTGACTACTCCATTTGCATTTTGGAAAGTACACAATAGGCTTGAAAATTAAATGTGCAGGAAGTGGTCCCTCTAATGAAATTCAAGAGCTCGACTGCAACACTCGACTTGCATCCCTTGATAAAAAAAACAGACACTGATGGGAAGGCGAAATAATGAACTTGGATGCCTGAGAGGTGCAACCTAATTGGTACGGGCATATTCAATCAAAACACACTTCTGTTCAGTTTCTGCTCATGCAATCTTGCCTTACTTGTAATTGCTTTGATTGGTCAGTGGAGGCAGGGAGTGCACCTTATTCTTTCCATGTAGAGGAGAGATATGGTCGGTAAGTCTCAGCATGAATATGATCAGTTCTGTGATTTCTCTCCACTGTCAGTCATCTCTACTGTGAACAAGATTTTAGTGCTTGGAAATAGCTAAATGTGCTCCTATTTTCTTAAGCACATTAAAAGCAATAGTAAAAAAAAAAAAAACAGGGTGCATTCAATTTTATCTACAGAAAAGTTACTGTTTCCAACAAGGTTAAAAAAAAAAAAAAAGAAGAAACATGAAAGCCATAGATGATTGTCTTCATTTTAAATGCATCTCTTCAATGTTATCTCTTGACTGTCTAGACCATGTTAGGGTCGGCAACCCAAAATGTTGAAAGAGCCATATTGGACCAAAAAAACACAAAACAAATCTGTCTGGAGCCACAAAAATGTCAAAGCCTTATATAAGACTTATAATAAAGGCAAAACAAGCTTTAAGTGTTTATATTAGCTATTTTAGCCTATTATCAAAACGACTAAGTGCATACATTCATGAGCATTCATGATTAAATGTTTATTTTCCCTGCAGTTCATCCTGGAAGGAATGACGCACCACGTGATAAATCTGTTGTACGATGGTTGCTTTAAGTTTACCTCCCGTATGAATGTTTTATGTTTCGGTGCATTGATAAAATTAAAGAAATGAAATAAAGAAGTCAGATTTTTGATGTAATTTTTATTATAACGATTCGACAGGGAAAGATATTTTTCCTTTTGGAACTTGGAAAATGCAGTTTGCATAACGATCGCTCCTTCCACATTGGCAATGAATGCAAATGATTCAGTCCATGAATTGTAGAATCTCTCCTCGGCTATTTTCCTCTTTGCTATCCATGGCCCACCACACACCTGTCGGTTAGTTTACAACAGCCACCTGCCTCGCGCCCCGCCCTGTTGAAAGAAACATTACAGGCTATGACACAAATCATTGTTGACGAAAATGTAGAAATTTAATATTTATTCTACACATTTTTATTGCATTGGAAAACATTAAGAATGATTATGTCATGTTTGTCCTCCTACAGAAACCATATTAAAACAAAAAAAATCTATTTCCCACCCCCATCTTTTTTCAATTTTCAACCATTTTTGAAAAATCTTCAGAGAGCCACTAGGGCTGCACTAAAGAGCCGCGGGTTGCCGACCCCTGGTCTAGACAGTGATGTTCAACATTTGCTATTGATAGTCGTAGACAGTTCTTCTTTGGTGAAAAATTCGTGCCTGAAGAACCAGGAGAGTGGAGGTGGAGCAGCGGCGGAGGTTGGGTTGAGTGCAGCTGGAAAGCGGAAGAAGTCATGGATATCAGCGGGAGCTTGGTCGGTGATTGGCCGTGACGTGGCTTGGTCCAGCGTTGATAGGTCGACAGCGATGAACGAGTCGCACCGATTGAATGATGCAGGTGAGGCTAGAATGTCTTCCAGTTTGAATTTACACCAAGGCTTCATTTTATAATTTTAACAAAATTCACAAAGAAAGATTAAGAACAAAACATTTCCAGCTTTTGCTTCTAATGTGATTTAATTCTAAAGGAAAGGAAAAAATCACAATAAAAATGTTTCAAATGTTAATTTTTTTCTGAATGTGACTGGCATTTTTGCAAGCCTATCGCTTTAAAATGTAAATATCAAAATTATCATTTATTGCTACAATTAGGAGACATGGGGGATTTTCTTTTTTCTTTTGCCCTACCTCGCAAAGATATTGCATTCCCACGCAATACTTTTGCAGTACCTCAAATTCTTTCCATTCTCATGTAACGCGTTTTGTATTCCCTTGCAAAATAAGACATTGAAAAACCATTTAAATCCACTCAAACTTTTCACTAGCTTCGTTCCAAAACAATTAATTCCAAGCTGTTATGAGAAAAAAAAATAAATAGTATTATCTTGACCATGCTTTCTTGCACAAAAAGTTAGGGGAAATATATTTTGCCTCTTCGAGATTCCTTTTATTTTTACTTTGTTTTGCATTTAAGAGTTTCAGAACATTGTACAAGTTTCAATTAGACATAGATAAGCTATAGCTATTTGCAAGTAGTCGTGGCCTATCCCAGCAGTCATTGGGTGGGAAGCTCACTGGAATCAAATAGACACCCAGTCCAAAGGTCAGCACAGTACCAGCAATATGATAAACAATACATCACACCTTCTTGCAACAACCCATCAGTACAATCTAGCTGTCATGCTGGCATGTATGTAATAGGTGGATAAAATAAGAATCATTGGGATCTACTGGATTTTAATAAGATTACCTGTGTAGTCAGCAGTTTGAGAATGTGCTATCACTGCCCATTAGATTGATCCAAACAGGTCCTTAATATATTGTGCTCTGCTTTGAGGCACCCTGAGAGGTCAAGAGGAAATCAATTGGCTCGAAAGAGTACTGACAAGATGGGGCAAGTGGGCGGACTGGTTGATGACTGCTGTGTAGCAATCACGGTTTTATATGAAGGAGCACAGGAAATTGGCAAGCTAGTCAATATTCAATCTAATCAATGTCAAGGCTTTTACCCGAAGTGGCCATTTCTTTTTTAAAAAGTTGCTATCTGGGCAAACTTATGGGTATCAAAAATAAAAAAAAGTGGCACAACAAGTTTCTCCAGTACATTACAGAACAGTACAGTATATCTGAATACTGCATATTCATAACTCTAGTAATTAACTAGACTGTTACCATTGTTCGTGCTCATCTTTACACAGCATTGCTTCTAAGAAGTCTATCAATCTATCTATCTATCTATCTATCTATCTATCTATCTATCTATCTATCTATCTATCTATCTATCTATCTATCTATCTATCCATCTGTGACAAAAATTATAAATGGTTGCCATAAAATGCCAAAAATTTGCCTTTTAGAGTGAAAGTTGCGTTTTGTTTGTTAGAGAGCACCAGAAGTTTAAAGTGAATTTTACACCTCTATCCAATGGGTGAACACTCTGCCTTTTCAGGGTATGTGTTCATCCTGCAAAAGAACCACAAATTTAACCAGGATTAAGAATTTCCTTAAAATCAACAGACAATCACAGAGAATAACATTTCAGTTAAAAATGTTAAAAGTGTTGAGAGTCGATCATCAGTGAAATCACGAATAAATTTATCATTAATCAACACAAACTGAGTGATTAACTGACAAAAAAAGAAACAAAAGAAGATCAAGAAATAAGCAGCTAACAAAAAAGACAAACTCAGCTACACACAGTAACTACACACTGCTTATGAAAGTAAGTGACAAACACTAAAAACTGTAGTGATTAAATTGATTAAAAATCAAAGAATTTCCAAGTACTTACAAGTTGTTCAGATAGTGAAAGAAAAAGGGGATTTCACTGTCTAATTTTGAGTTCTTTCTCTGGTGAAAGAATAGACGACGGATTAAAGGCCTTTTGCGCTCAGACAACTTTCTTCAATGCTAAAGCTGCAACGAAGAACTGAGCGCCTTTCCTGAGACTTGGCCGGACGACTCTCAAACAGGGTGGATTCACACCAACCCTGTTTAGCCCGATTTAATCAGACTGTATTCTGTTTGTCTAGAAAGTCTAGTTCATTTGGGGAAGTATGAATGTAATATATAACTGAATTTACATTTATAATTTGTAAATTTTAAATGAGTTTGAATACTTTCTACATTTTTGTAATAGCAAAATAAGAATGTAAATCTTAATGAAAGGCTTTATTTTCATCAAACAGAAACTGTCACATGTCCTTCTGTTAATATGACCTAAAAATCTATGGTTCTGAGTTGGATTAAGATCTGCTTTTAAGGGGCGTGCTGTGGTGGCGCAGTGGTTTAGCACACCCCACATTTGGAGGCCTCAGTCCTCGACGCGGACGTCATGGGTTCAACTCCCAGTCCCAGTGACCCTCACCGCATGTCTTCCCCCCCCTGTCAGCCTACTGTTGTGGAAAATGCAAGCCACTAGTGCTGCAAAAAACTCTTTGGAGAAAAAAAAAAAAAAAGATCTGCTTGTAAAAGCTGTTTAAATTCTACTGCAACTATTTTTGGCCTAACTTAATATTTATTCTTAATCAAATAAATCTTAAGAATCTCAATGCATCACTCTGGAGCAAAGAAATCTTAATGCAAATGGGGTATGCCACTCATAGTTTGTTGTCTTGACTTAAGAAGTCAGCAAAGTGGAGCATGTATAATCACATTTTCCCCTTGACTTCATTCATAATTGCTTATCAAAGGTTGATTGGTATTAGATGCTGTCACTGGAGTCATTGGAGGGAGAGCAAAAGATGGCAAACATTTTAATTAGTTTGGGGGCACTGGGATGTGATGATTGTTTTGTCAGTAATTCTGTCAAGGAAGGTTCTGAACCAGTATCATGGCACGATGTTTTACAAATAAAAGAGATGTCGGACAAGTAAATGATTTAACCTGGGAACTTTATGAAGTGAGAGTCATCCTCCCCTGGCTTAAACTTAACCGTGTATATTTCTGGATTGCTTTTCACTAAATTATATTCTCTAATTGGGATGTGGACATTGCCAGCAACAGCAGATTTACAGACATTTATTGATTGTTTCACTTTGCAGCACATTTTGCTTTATTTCATTTTGCACTTAGGCTTCCTAGCTCCTATTTGCATTTATTACTCTGCTTTTCAAAATGCTTTCAATTGCTACTTTAAGAATTGTTGTGAACAGATAGACCAAGCCTGTTTAATCTCAGCCCTAATCAATAGAGTAAGGGGAGCTGATTTAGGCAGTTGTGACCATCCAGTCACCAAGGAGCTGAGCAGAAGGAACTACCGTACTAAGAGTTGCCAGAGAAGCATTCAGCTACAAGTGTATCAGAGGCCAACATAAAGTGAAGCAACAGTTTTATTACTGCCAAGAGAAGAATCACAACCATCCTAAAGCAACTTGAAAGTTGCTATTGGATGCCATTGGATTTTTCAACACTCCCTCTTAAAATCAGTGACCAAAAACAGTCAAAATATGGACCAGCAATATGGACAACAAACAAAAAAGATAGTTAAGGAAAACAAAAAAGTGACTCATCTTAAATGGTCGGTGGCAATTGTTGCTACCAGAGGTACCACCTGATTGGTGTCACCTGATTGTGATCTTAAGCCTAATTCTTCAGCTTGCCTAGCAAAAATAAAACAGGTGTACAATAAAAACAATACAGCATTGCAAATAATGATGATTTTCACATCTTATGTAGTTAATGTAGAACAATAAAATACTTGACAGCTGTTGTGAAATCCGAAAGTTGCATTTGGTCGCTTTTCTCCTTGTGATCTCCCCACTGAGTTAGATAAGCAGACGATTTGTTGATGTTTGAAATTTTTTGTGGGATGAGCAGGCTCACAATTTTAATCATGCGCACAGTAAATGTTCTCCAAAAGTTGATTTGATTTTTGCATTCAGTGTGGCATGTGAAGAGTGTCAGGAACAAATTCACAGGCACCCACACACTTTCAGACACTTCCAAAGCAAAACAGACAAGCTGTGAGTTATCATTTTTCTACTGGTATTTTGGATTCACAAACTATCTGTTCAGAACAGTGCTTTTGATGCAAGAAAAAAAAAAGAAGTAGTTTTTACTTCATGTAGAACACCACATTAATGCTGAAACTCCAGACTTTAGAGAAAGCATGGAAAGTTTAGAAGCTCATGAACTTTTCTAATTTAATGTTTTTGCTCATGCTGACTAAATTGATGGTGATGTACAATAATTCCATTTAATCCGTCAAGTCAGATAGATGCTGAGCGAGCCAATCACATACCACCCATATCAATATGATGCATCCATTGAACCAAAAACTGGTCCAACTTCAGAAGCAGGATTTAGAGGGAGATTTTAAGAGGCTAATGCACTTTATCTGTTGGCACAATGAGTTATCTTTGCCTACTCAATGTGACCTTTATTTGCATTTGTACAGATCATAAAGCGTAAAGACAAATTTTCAGCAGATTATAAAATTTTGCATTTGTTTGGCATTTTGCACGATGAACAATGGTAGAGTATTTTCTTAATGAAGAAATGCTCATAAGACAATTTGGTACATGACAAGAATTGGCTAATGTCTCAAGAGTAAAGGAAACGAAAAGAATTCTGACTATGATATGCGAATCATAGATGGTATGCTCTACAATACAATTTAAAATTTAGCACCTAACTCAGAGTTTTGATAACTGGCCATGCACCCATCTGGTTAATAAGGAAAAAAGGTTTAATTTTCTACCTGGGTAATCTTTTTCACAAAACACACATATAATAGCAGGGAGCCTCATCTGGGTTGGCTACTGTGTTGGATTTGATGTACAAATTAATCAAGTCTATACGACATAAATACTTACAGTAAAGCTCCAGAATTGACAACTGCTTGTAAAACAGCACCCAGTAGATGTTCACAAAAAGTAACTAACTGCAAAATTAAGGCATAAATGAGCAGTAACATTGGAGATGTTCTGAACAGTACATAATACCTGGTGTACGATGCTGGAAAGCAAAGCATGCAAGAAACACCATTACCAGCAGTTTTGATGTCCAGATTAATTATTCCTTAGTATTGACAAGAAGATCAACTGTAAAAGTAGGCAACACCATAAAGTTTGGTCAAGAAAGTAAACCACTTCTATAAAAGCATGAACACCAAATGTGAGCTTCACAACAATGAGGATTGTAGCATGACAATGGAAGGTGCTCTACCAATCATCCATTTTAACAGTAGGAGTCTTTATGGAAACTTTACAAAAATCAAAGAATACTTACATCAGTTCAAAAAGTTTAATTTAACTGTTGCATCTAAGATCTAGCTTGACAAAATCTTTTTATAAAACAGAATTTCATAAAAAGGACTGATGCATCTACACTCATCCAACAAAGAATATTTGATCATGTTGCTGCCCTCAAAGCAAACTTAACAGAACAATACTAGAGTGAAGTATCTGTTTTTGGAGACACTGACACCACTTCTGATGCTTTTATCAATAAATACTAATGAGGCTTTATGGTAAAAATGGTCAACCAATTTTATGTCCAATCGGTATAAGCAGCGGGGCTGAGTGATGAAGAGCTGTACCTCATGATGTAAAGCCGTATCGTTTTAAACAACAGGAGAATTCAACTGTTTAATCACTATTCAACCTAAGGATGTCAACACTGAAACAGTTTTAGGCCAAAATAATGAGGAACTAAAATCCACATGAAAATGTCAAAATTTGCAAAGAAACCTATAATCTGTGTAGACAGTTTATCAGCAAAAAGAGATGATTTGGGGGTTAGCTACACTTATATATAAATTACAACTTTTATTATACTGTGATATAAAGCTATTGAGCATTAGTGCTACTTTTATTGTGTCTGTAACATGCAAACGTTAACCATATCTTAATAAATTACTCTTGTGTTGGTCAAATCAGCAAATATTCAAATATTCTTGTTCAATAGACACGTTTTGCATTATTTAAAAAGTGATGATGACCAATAACAGGGGTGACATTTTAACCTGATCCCATATAAAAATAAAAAAAAACCCAGACATGATAACAACAAGAGCTGTCAGCCATCTACATCTCAAAAATCTGCAAAGATACCCAAGAGAAACCGGGAAACACATAAGTGTCAACAAGAGAGTTTGAAGGCAGCAAAACCGTTTTGCAAATTTCCGGCTTCCAAAGTCATTACAGTGACAAATAAGCCTATCAACACATTACACTCAATGTCCCTAAACTAATTTTATCACAGATAAGACCAGGGATCGGCTGATGATGAGATTACGCATATGGCAGCATCTCTAGCACCTGCAATTATGCTATGTTTGTCAACACGCTGTTTAGTTATCAAGTAATGCAGTTTGTTCTGACTATTGCTTGAAGTGTCTTGCTGTTTGGCTGTCTGATCAGATTTTAATGGTGTCTGGGAGGACAGCCATTGAATGTGGCAACAACAGTACCTAACAAGTTAAGATGGAAGTAGGAAAAAGGTTATTTCACACTCGAAAATATGAATAGATATACTTTTAATTCTACTTTGTGCAAAACTAATTCTTTTAGGGCGTTTATGACGTAGCTGGGAATGTTCTTAGTTATAAGGAATATTATTTTTCTTCTTTATCTGCTGTCAAAAATTTATTTTTGACAGCAAAAATAACTTAATGAATGACTTAATGCATGAATATTAAGTCATGCTCATGCAACTATATGCCTTCTGTACATTTACACATTCTTTGTTAGGCTTTGTGTCCGCTTATTCTGAATAATGTCACCTACCTTTAAAAATTGCGTTGGGCCAGCTAGACAGAAGAGTTGGGCTTTTTTCTTCACTGTCTGTTTCACAAAGCTGTAGTCATTTATCAAAAGGACGGTGATCTGGAGGCCCTGCCCCTACGCCGTTTGTCTTGTATTGATCGCGCCTTTGTCACGCCTGTCATTCTTGAAGGTGAAAGCCACTCTCCTTTCTTTTATGCTTAACGAGTTTGCTTTTTAGGAGTTACAAGAAGGCACAAGATGTTGTCTTGTGGGTACTAACTACAATTTGGTTGAGATTTAATCCATAATCTTGATCCAATTCCCATTAATAAACCAAAACAGAAGTTTGATTAACAACTTAGCTCAAACATTTTAAAAATCTCAAAATGTTTGTGGCAGGTGCAGCAGAGTGGTGGCACCAGTGATTGGCCCCGTTACCTTGTAGTGTGGAGCTTGTGTTCTTTCCATGCATGTGTGGGTTTTACTAGGTATGATTGGGTTGGACTAATGAAGCATTGTGGATTGTTGTCTGGTGTGAGTGTGTGCAGGCACATGTGCTTGTCAACTTTTCACATCAACAAAAAAAACTCATTTTACCCATCCCGCCAACAAACCTGTGTGCAAAACAAGATTGAGGATTATGTGTGTGACTTAAACTTTCAGATGTAATCCAGTTATGTAAATTATTGAATGATTACCAGGCAGCACTGCAAAAACTATTTACATATTAGAACAACTATAACTTCTATAATCCTATTCTGATTTACACTGTACTAATATTTGAATTAGACCTGTGAAAAAAATAAGGTCTTAAGTAATGGGAAAGAAAGCATTCTTTCATTTAAGAAAATGTATCTGATAAGCAACATAAAAACAATGACATCAGCTGCCCCAAAGATGGAAGACTTTGTTCTTCTTCCTTTTGGTTGTGTAACATATTATTTATGCAGATTCAACCTATTCAGACATTTTGTTGGCATTTGTTAAAGCATACATGTTATTAACATAATAATTAGACATTGAGCTCTCAAGACAAGACAATATATAATATCTTGTCTCAACCACATTTGATAACATGAATGAGATGAGATTTTAGCAATTTTAACAAAACAAAGAAACTTTCTTTTGTGATTATTTGACAGGTAGAATAAAAGCTTAAGGAATCTTATACTGTGCATTAAAGAGTATGTTTAAAATTATGTGTTCAGAGTAGAATTACCCAGATTTGGTTAATTAGTCATTTAGATTTTTAGTTTGAAATAGTCAAATATAGTTCAGGCTTACAAACAAGCTCAAATATCAATCTATTAATCTTCAAACTACATAGAAATATAGTATTGTTAATTAGCCAGTCGCTGCTCTCCCATGTTGCTTACAAATCAAGCATGTCATGTGTTTTTCTGTCATATGTTTCTTTTTTCTATCTTCACAAAAATAGCTTCTTCCTGAAATCAATTCATACCCTGAACTCTCACATGCACTAATTATACTGTATGTTGGCTATGCGAGTTTGTGTGCATGTGACCATAAATATATATATATATATATAAATATATATATATATATATATATATATATATATGTCATTGTAAATATCACCATATTTATGCTTTTATTGTATGCATTTCTTACATTGTTTGCACTGTTTTTTGAGGTAGCTTTCATCTCAATGAGATATGTGTACAGTGACAATGAATACTAATTAAATCTAAATTCTAATTCCAGATTCAACCGTCTTCTAAATTAATGGTGTTTTCGGTCCTTTAGAGTTCATTTTGTCAAGAGACCTCACTTCATAATGAGAATCTCAAATACATGTGTATAAGGTGACAAGCTTAAAATACATTCCACAACATCCTTTGTCCACCATAAAATCTTACTCATACATCACCTGGTAAAGTTGCATGCTGACAACAGCTGGAAAGGGAGAGAAATATTTGAGAGATCCCATTACTCTCCTTATAAAAAAACCTCGAATGGCAGTGAAAAATGCGTCGCTCAAGGGCATCAACAAAGAATGGAGTACCTCAATGAAAATTTGCTGGGCTTCTTCTGAAACTACTTTCAGCTGTTATTCATATGATCTTGATGTTTATGTTTGTCTTAAGTGAGAAAACTGCAGTAGAGTAATGCAACCAGATCATAAATTAGTTTGTATCAGAATGTTTAAAGTTTAAATGTTTAAATTTATTCATAAAATTTCTTTGCTCATAATCATTCTCACATAATGAGTTCCCAGTCTGGTCAGTTCTGTTTATTTTTGAGCTCCTTCATGAATGAGCTTTGTTAGGTCCTCTTGTCACTGAAGCTGCTACTAGCCACACCCTGTAACTCATCGATTGCACTAGGACTACATACACATGGAAATTGCTTCCAACAGATGTGCAATTGTCCAACTGTACATCTTTGACCCTCAGCCAGATCCAGAAGCAAATGAAATTGAGTCTCTTACACAATCACCATCTGTTTGGCTGTCTGATCTGCAGCAGCTGTTTCTGGATGGTATCTTTTCCAGCAGCCATTGTGCAGTGCATACTGTGGTAAAACCAGTTGACAAAAGTGTTTGTAGAGTTCCGCTTGGGTTGGGCTGAGTGTGATTGTAATGTGGCAGTGCCCACTGATTGTGACTTAATAATTGGGAGGTTTGTGAAACAGGTCTATTTCCAGACACCATAAAAGCCTGAACAACAGCTGGGTGGTTCTTTTCTTAAGCACTTAGATTAGAAGCAATATAAAGCCAGATGGGAGTACAAAAAGATGCAAGAAGTGAATTTTGCTTTGTAGATCCCCTTCAAATTCTTTATTATTAAAGCCTCCTGGATTATTTTTACTGTCATGACCCCATGATTTTCTTGATTTACGTTTGTCTGCAGTTCTGTATATTGGATCTTTGAATTTTGAGTTATTTCTGAACTTCTATTTCGAGCTCTGTTGAGTGTTCATTGCTCTTCAAGTTATTCTATATTTCTGTGATGTCAGTCTAATCTCCTCTGTTCCTTAGCCTTGCTCCCCACTCAGAAGTCAGATGTTCTGTTTATTGCACTCACATGTCTTCCAAGTCATAATCACATACTCTGGTGAATTCTACCCTTGCTGTCGCTCTGGTTCCTGTATGTTCCCCTCGTGTGTTATAAGTTTTCCCTTTATTAAATCTTTCATTTCACACTCGTGATCATTTCATGGTTGTGTTTCCATTTGGGTCCTCTTTCTTTACTGCTTTTACCCCTGGATTTCTCCTCTGTGGGACAATGAAAGATATTTCTATTTGACATGATTGTGTGACTGAACTCTTAAAATCACATATTCACATCACTAATAAACAAATGATCAGTTTTCAGTTCAGAATAAGTATACAGTGTCTTCGGAAATGTGTTTATTTTTTTTTTTCAATTACACTGGCTTCACCTGTTCTACTTTTAATCCTTCAGACATGTCAAGCATTCTTCCAGCTCTTTATTTCTACTGCCTCTTCGCATGGCACCCCCAACCACAATATTGCATATTGTGGTTGGGATCTCTCAAAAAATTAAAGTTTTTGACCTTGATTTTCACTACAACAATTGAGAACTGCAGAATGACTCAGGAATACCTCAGCCCTTGGCAAATGCAAATGAAACTACTATCTCTGAAGGTTGCTTAGTCCATTTTGCAGATACAACATAAAATATATTTTACAAAATAAATTGTAGATCAAAATAAAAATATGGAGTATTTATTAAATTTTTTGGGGAGGGAGAATGAAGAAGAAATATGGAATCACTTTGAAATTTGTATTTCTACTCGGCTGCAAAGTAAGATATCTGACTGAACATTCTCTAGATGTAACTATTCAATATGTTTGCAATTGACTACAGATTCAGTGGTTGATATTTCCATTATATATCCTGGATGTAATATTGTTTTGTTTTTTCTCATAATCTTTTTCCATACATCCATAACGTTTAAAGATTGCATTGTATTCTTTTGCTTAGAAATTTAGATTGTTCATGAAAATTACAAGTTGATTTACCAATAATGATAAAGAAAATTGACAAAATAAAATATGATTTGCCTGAAAAGGCCTCACCAGCCAGCCAAAATGAGGATCTGCAGTTAAAGTCAGTAAACATCAAATGCAGCTTAGTGGTTGTGCATGTGTTGGTGCACGCAAATAAAATTTACAGACACATCAACAACAAGGCCATTAAAGGTTTATCAGAGGTTTGCAATGGCTAGGCATGAGCTGCTCTCTATCACTGACCATATTTATTTATTTTTTTTTCTTTTTGGTAATATTAGCATCTACTTAAGCATTTTAGTAGTTGCCTGGCTTCCTTCCTGGATAATGGGAGGCAAATGTGCTCTTTGAAGGCAGGTGATAGATTGCTAAAAAGGCAGCCTTCCCGCTGGTGTTAGCATCAAGATGGCATCACCAGGGTGACCCCGCATCACCGCAAACTCCAGATAAGCCCCGGTCAGAAACAATAAGGTGTGGACATGACCCCCATTAAACTCTAGCAACACATACATACAGGCAAGCACAGATCCCATGTGACTGTGGTTTTGTAGCCCCTCCCCTCACTGCAGCTCCCGCTGAAGAGGGCTCAGTTTGCACATGGCTGCACCAGCAGAGCTAAATCCCTCCAAATGTGCTGAGATGACCCAAACAGAAAGGATTTAATAGATGTTAAATGTAAAAAGGTCAACAGGCAATGGCCCAGACAACTGTAAGGACTGTCAACAAGACCATGGATCACATCAAATAGAAATAACTCAGATTTGATTAATCTTACTGGGGAGATCAAAAATGTTGTGTTCAAACATGAAAGATAATCCACATTTGTGGTGCAGTTGTATAATAAAATAAGATTTGTCAGGAGAAATGTGTTTCATATCTCTCTGTGATAAAGTACGGACCCACTTTCTAAAATAAGCAATGTACATTTCAAATGTATGGTGACCATTTAAAGGGGGAGTGTAATGTGTTTTCCAGAGCCATAGTGCTATTTTTTTAGCACAAAGAAGTAACTAGGTTACCTTCAGTTGTTACGAAAATATGTAAAAAAAAAAAATTAAAATAAATTTTGACTTCCCATCTGACATCTTAAAATTAGCCTTTGTCTCTTTAAGAAGCTTCTACTCTTTCCGACGCTCCACCTTCAGAAGGCAGAAACTCGGCTGGGGATTGCAACTCCAAGGAGGAGTGTCAGGTAAATAGGCGGCACATTATAAGACCAGGAGTTTAGGGACCCCTGAATGGCTGCCATGGGAGATTCAAGGACTCCCTAAATATGCAAAATTGAGTCAAAGCAATATTCTGAGTATGTATTTGACAAGGGAATGACATTATGACATAATATAAAACTCAAAAACATTGATTTGGTATAACTGCAAGTCATAATGACCATTCATAGCCAATACAATTTTACAATACAATAGATTTTTTATGTGGAGGGTTCCTCTGCTTTAAGAACTGTGATGGATGTGCTGCATGTCTTTGCAAAATCTGACTCACTATTTGATAAGCTGCGTAAAACAAAGGTACAAATCCTTCTAAAAGGCACATTTCACTGTCAGGCATGTGGAACACTAGCATAAATCATGAGAATAGCATAAAGAAGCAAGATGAATGTTTTGTTTTTGGGAGAAACAACAATGTTTTGTACAAAAAAATACATACAAACACAAAATAAAATTCATTAAGACACAGGCACGTTTTAAACTCAAATCACATTTTGAAACAAGTTTAAAGACAATATACATTTCTGATACAGAAATGGCTGCAAGTATAGTGATGTATACCTTCACTAATTACTTTTTATTTTTTAAATTCACTTGTCCAAAGGATCACAGTGAGTAGGTGAGAATATGTTCTGGCATTTTCTGTAGAAGAACTTATTATGGAATTACCACTTTGTATTTTTTAAGACATTAAAAGGTCAGAATGCGTGTATGCGTGTGTAGGTGTGTGCATGTGTGTGTGTATTTTTACTCAGTATAGGTGGTTTTGATAATGGGAACCTGGCATCTTCGCCAAAGCATCATCAAAGTTGGCAAACTACCAGACTGGCAATGGCTGCCTTTTGAATAAATTATCTTTCAGAAAGGTTGTTTTAGAAAAAACGAGAGTCTGCATTTCAAATGGAAGCAGAGTTAATGGCACCACTTCTAATTCTAAACCTGGAATTTGTGGGAAAGATTACTAATTCTGAACTCTGAGAGTAAAAAAAATTCTGCATGTTTATTGGAGTCCAGCAGAATGGAGTATTGCCACTCATGGCTTCATACATAATGAATATAGCTTTAAATTTTTTTCTCAGATTGAGGAGCCAAAGTGTGGAGACTGACATTTGATTGCTCTTGGAAGTTTATTAAAGTCCTCTGGCTGATGTGTTTTAGATTAGTTGTATAATTTAAGAAAGTTATTGGAGCCTGTAAACTAACACAACATTGTAACGGGAGGCCTACAACTACTATGGGCCAAAGAAGGAACTAACGTTTTCAGTAAAGTACAGGGTAGGATGCTTGTGACAGATGTAATAATGTTCTTCTAGAGAGTAGATTACTTTTAACAATTTACAGACAAGTTTTGATCCATGATGACTCAAAGGCTTGTAGTATTACTAAAAGCCACACTGAAGCCACTCTGTAAGCCATTAAAGATAAAAAATACAATTTGACACAACCAAGTGTTGTCATATACTTTAAAAGTGTGTACCATTTTTCCTCACAGTCTGACATTAAATCAAATTAAACTTTACTTGTTTTAGATGAGTAAGAACTACCACAATTATTTTTGTTTGCTAACTAGTGAAAGTGAGGATTTTTTTTAAAACTTTGTTCAAATTCTGCAGTGACCATAGTTCTTGTTAGTATTTAATATTGTTAGTATTACTTAATATTTAATATGGTTAGTATTATTTATATCAAATGAGCTTTTTGCCTATCTTTTTAAAAGAATCAGGTAAAACATAGGCCATTTTTGCTTTGCATTGTTACCCCCTTCGACAACATTGTTATATGATAATATTCCATATTAGTTTCTTGATGAATATGTGTTGTTGTTATTCAGTCGTGTATACTGTGTAAGGTTTTATAACATTTTCTTCCATATGCCCTTCATATCTTTGACCACCCTCCAAAGGTCTCTGTACGGCTTTGCGCTTTTTTGTCTTTATGTTATAAATGTGGCAGGACTACTGATGAACCACAGACATTTTCCTCTACGGTTTGTCTGCACATGATTAACTGGAGTCATGAGTCGTTGCACTGGTGGAGTCAGATAAATCATTAGAAACAAAAGCAGCTGGACACAAAAGTCTTCTTGGGACAAAGTAATTGAAACTGCAATGTCTGGAACATCATTAGTAGGTGAGACAAAATCTCAATACTATGTAAATCTGGTAACAATAATTTAGTGCTACTTTCCCACTGTTTTTAAATTACTTTGATTAGTGTTGAGGAAAAAAGTTTTTTATTTACATTCACTAAGCCGCAATTTTGGAAAGGTGACTTTTGTCTGCCATTACAGATTAATAGAAAGTCCAAAATATTTGTAGTAAATGCGAATTTAGTTGCAATGTGCTACAAATAAAACACCGAAAACCAGATGGAATGGATTACTCTAGCTAGTTTTTAGCTTAACCAACATCAGTTTGCTTGAGGAAGAGAGAGAACAGAGCATTCTCATGGAGAATGTTCACCATACCTAAACTGATTTCATCTGTCTATGAAAATTATTAACCCACTGAGATGATGTTTGTTCTGCATTTAGTAATGTTCTGCATTAATAAAGGTTTCTGTACAACCGCTCTCTAAATCAAAAAATAAATTCATGGGCTTAGTGATCAACTCATATTAGCAACAAATATGCTAATATTTGTTAGCACATATTTCAGTTATAACAATTTGCTTATTTACCAGCTTTTGAGCAGTTTTATACTGCACTGGAAAAAAGGCTATGTTAGGATGTTTAGCACCTCTAATGGATTGTGCACTCTCTAAGATTGTATAAAAATTCAGATTTTAATACAGTTAGCAATGTAAACCCTGATTTGCCTTGCCTCTTGGATTTGTTTAGTTTTCCTTCATCACAAATTAAAACCCATGACACAGTCAGACTTCAAACTAATAACTCATGATGACACACTAGGGTCGTCTGTAATCTCTGACAGCCAGTCTAATTTGTATATTCCCTTCAAAGGTTATATTTGACATTCTGGCAGCTTGACATATGCCGCTGTCTAAGATGTTGAAAGTTTAAAGAAGCAGAAGTATGCAGGAGGAAGCATGCATGGCTCACTTAATTACTTTGAAAATAAATGTCAAAAGGATGACTTGCTTGCAGATGAAGTGAAAAGAGCTGAAGAAACAGCTTTATGCTCAAGTCAACCTTGTTTTGAAACTAATATCTACAAAGTTTAGATTATTTGACGCACAAGAGTGCAATATCTGATGTGATTCAGAGAAGGCAACAGTTTATGAGAGATAATGTTAAATGATATTTTAGTTAATTACCAAAAATGTATCAGCAGTTTACTTTAATGATATCATTAAGGTAGTTTTATGTAAACCACTGTTCACATAAAATAAGCAGTGGTTATTTTATGTCATTAAACCACCATCAGTTTTTATACAGCACAATGGTGCTGTATAAAAACTGAGCAGATAGAATACTGATACCTGGACCTTTCCCTCCTGTGATTTATTTACAAAATGCATATATAATACTGAAACATTAGTCAGAAAAAGACTAGTGTACTCCAACAAAAATACTGTTTGTCTAAGATGAGCCTTAAATGAAAGAAAGAACTTCAATGTGCCCTTCAGCTGTAACTCCACAATGTCAGAGCACTGAGGCTTCAGATGGAGTGTGTTGAAGCCTAAAATGTCGTACTCTCTCTGTTCCTTTTGCACTGATAACCAGCTGCGGTTGACTGAAAGACAATGCCTAGAGGATTGTGCAAACAGCTGCTCCTGTGACACAGAGAATGACAAACACAATATGCCAGATTCTGCAATAGTGAAGATGCAGTTGCTACGCCAAAATGGCACAGACATCGTGCACACCTCGGCAAAGCGATTATTGTCCAATGTCTAATATGACTTGAAAACAGACAGAAAAGGTCATGAAATCACGCCTGGGGTGCACAGTTACGTACAAGCACAGAGCAATACTGAAGAATGTAGCGATAATCATGTTGAGAAATGTGAATTCCCAAGTTTCTGCATTTCTATATCCTTAAAACAAGTATAACTAATATTTCTGGACATGTTATAAAATGACATAGCCGTGCAGACATGGGTTGAAAGGCCAACCGACAATGAAGAAGCCATTACTCTAAAAGCAACATAAAGAAACAGGTTGCAGTTTGTAAAAGCACTCAACTGTTTGGCCATAATAATCTGTTACATTTCTAAGTTCGAACTGCAGCAATAATGTTAAGCATAAATCTTAATTAGTTATAAAGTCACATAAGAACAGCAAAATTAAAGTTTTAAAGTTGCCTTTATGAAGCAGTTCCATAAAGAATTTGTGGACATAGCTGAAAAAGAACAAGGAGACCTACAAACCTGACTCACTTGCAAAAGTTCTGTCAGAACTGGGTCAAATGAGGAGCATACCAACAATATTTGACCACATCCAGTTTAGCTGTTCATACAATTCCACCAAATACTAAGGAAATGTATGTAAACTACAGAACTCAAAGAAGGAAAAAAATTAAACAAATCATGTCTTAACTGACCTAAACATTGATGTAACTTTTAAAATACAGTGTGTGTAT